>PVIR01002651.1:0-99417 GCA_004026965.1 Petromus typicus
CCAAGGTAATTTAGAGACTTTGTGAGACTGTCTTATGATAAAAAATTAAAATTGGATTGAGGAGGTAGCTCAAGGCAAAAGTCTTTGATTCAATCCCAAGTTCTCTCCTCCAATCTAAGTAGAATGGGGTGGAAGATTTTATATAGGGGTACCAAGAAAGTTTGTCTATGTAGAAAATGACTAGCCAGGTTGCAAATCAATCTGAAGGAGTGAATCAAGGTGAAATCCAGAATAAGCTGACAGGAGCCAGGGAAAAGCCTGATACCAAGTGAGCTGGCTTGTTTGCAGAAATAACAGGGCTGAGAGTGTTGAAAACCACAGGAAGGTGGAGGAGAGGAAGTAAGGTCAGTATGCCACCAGGTTTCTATACCTGAATCATTTCTGTGTACAGGAAGAGTAAATGTAAAACTCAAAATGTTAATTCAAATTCGGTGTCCACATTACTTTGCACTTACGTAAAGTAAGCAGACATTTTCAAAGTGCTTCCAAAACCCAGGTTCATCTTATATTCACTTAATTAAGGCTTAGTAATTTTTTTAGTTGTTTAAAGATTAGAATCTTGTGTAAACTTTTGAAAGGTTAAGTATTACTTGTCCTCACCCATGAGGTATAGAAGCCTAGATAAGTATACATAAATTTTAAAATAATCATAAGAAATCTGATGAGCAATACTGATAGAAAAACAAGTATTTTCTACTCAGTTAGTCTAATTTACTATTGTTCACACAAAATAAGAATTATCAGGAGGAAATACACTGTCATCAGAATGATTTCTTTCCTATTTTAGTTGCATTTTTATCACCAAGATTACCAGCTGCAACGTGTGCTGGTATGATTTTCAATCACATTTCACAGACTGAATATTATTGAGGATTTCTACATCATCTTTTCAAATTTGAATCATATCACTAATGAAAAGATTAAAGTATGAATATATTTTAATGTTGAAATACCTGAGAGTTATTTTCCTAATACTATAGCGGTTACATATTATCTAGTCCTAACAGATATCAAATCAGGATTGAAAAAGCATTAAGGGCATTCTAGCTGATATTTGTGTTATAAATAAAATAATAATTTAAAGTATAATAATAAACCTGCTTAATTGTCATGCTGTATGCTCAATAGTTGCACAATACTACTAGCAATTAAAATGTGCAAAGAATTCTGTTCAATCTGAGTAAAAATATATGACTGAAAGATAATATTACTCAGTAATCTTCCAACAGATTCCAAGAATTCCAATACCAAACTGCTTTAAAGAATAAACTGTGATAGAATGGCATATAGGTTGGTATATTATGCATATGATTCTTGTGTGTACTTTTCTAAATAGTTTTTTGTTTTTGTCCCGGAACTGGAGATTTTGTGCTTGCAAGGTAGGGCAGAATGCTCCTGAGCCAGAACTCTGGCCCCAAGTGTTGTGTACATTGAAGAAGAATTTACATTAAATTTGGTATTTTTGTACACCTGAAAGAAGTACTACTGGCTGAAAATGAAATTAGAATTTCTCAAAAGAAAAATAAGTAACAACCTTTCTGAAATACCTCTAAATTTTAATATGACACTATTTGACAATTAGGCCTAATTTGTAGATTTAGACGATTTCATATAAAATCTCCTTTACTAGCTTAATGGATTTCTTTTTAAATAACTTTTTAGGAACTATCATTCACATGTTAATGTTCAGAAAATAATAATCAACTCATGTATGTGTTGCAAATGTGCTACTAAAACTACAGATTGTGGGGCTATGAATCTCAGGGGCAAAGGTTTTGAGACAAAAGCATGGGTAGGGCATATGAAATAGCAAAACTGCCTTCCTTTTAAATATATTCACACTGATCACATTATTAAAATAATTTGAAAGTTCAAATGTTTTCAAATGAGAATACAGTCACTTTTCAAAGAATAAACAAGCAAGTGCATGTTAAAATATCTGTAAAACTTTGCCTTAGAATTACAAATGATATAATACATGCCAAAGTGCAATGTGTGGCCACTCACTGATTCAAGGTCATGTGATATGTCTTCCTTTGTTAGGAAGAAGAATCCAGAAAGGAAATATTAAGAAGAAAGATTATGTATCACGCACAGGTACAAATTCTCAAAAATGAATGTCACTTTAACATATTTCTAAAATGCACTAATAATCTCAATTTATTAAAAAATAAAGAAAAATTATGCATTTTTTCAATATCACCCCTCATTACAAATTTTAATTTTACTCAAAATATACCCAATAAACCAATTTTGATTTATCAAGTTGTCAAATAATAACTGCTACATTAGCTGCCATTTTGTAAAGAGTAAAAGCAGATAGATTCTATAACAGTATTATTTGGTAAGAATTTTAAAACAAAAACTGACACTTAAAGACAATTATCTCAGTGACTAAATATATAATATTTGTTTATACATTTTACAAGCTAAAATGACCTCATAACACTTAGGTTTATATTCTCAAATGTGAAGTAATCACAATGATTTCAAGTCAATATAAATTGACTTTCTTCTAGTTCACCAATTTTACTGGAACTGCCTGCAGCAGAGCACATATTCAAGGCCATGCACAGTATCTATGACCACATTTGTATATGGAGAACTGCTGGCTATCCTAGCAGAGCCAATGGGAAGCAAGAAGGGGTGATTCACTTTTTCAAACTGTAGTAAATTTAGAAATTTCACATATGGCCCAAATAAAATACAACTAACAATTGCCTAGAAGTATTATGGTAATCAAATAATATTTTATAATATGAAATATCATCTGTGTGGGCCGGGGATTTAGCTCAGTGGTTCCGGTGCCTGTCTTGCAAGTGCAAGGACCCGGGTTCGATCCCTGGTAATCACGTACAATACTGGGTGTGGTGGCTCATGCCTGTAATTCCAGCACTCGGGAGGCAGAGGCAGGAGGATTGCTGTGATGTGAGTTGGAGGCTGAGCTCAGGGCCAGCCTGAACTACAAAGCGAGACCCTGTCTCAAAAAACCTAAAAAGAAAAGAAAAAAAAAAAAAAGAAATATCATCTGTGCTACATGTTTAGCTCTTTTTGATTACAATTGATGTAACTTTCTTGAGAGATCTCCAACATGCATCTGAATACAATCTTTGTAATACAGCAGGCAAAAAGGTTCAGAACTGTATTAGTTTCTGAATAGGACCAGATTTAGAAAAAAATTCTCTGTTGGTTCCACTTGACTACAAATTTTTAAAGGTCAAAAAGTCACACGTCTGAAGTGCAAATTCATATCAAACTGGGCAATGAAAAAGGTTAAACTCTTCTTAATATATAATGTCAATAATCATATACACACTTTTCTAATGTGTGATAGAGATATTTTAAGCTTTGAATATAATTGATATATCTGACAAATCTTTTAGGTTAAGCTGGAAATCTGTTAAATGATACAAAAAATTAAACTAATATTCTTTCAGATACAGACTATCAAAGAAAAACTGAGTGAAGTAATACATATTTGTGGCATTTTGCCAATGAATAATCCCCACATTCACTATAATCTTCTCAACTACACAGACTATCTTCTGCCAAGGTATAGATTCCAAATTTCTTCACCTACCCACAATGATGGAATGGGTTACACTATGCATTCAGCTTTTGTTGTGAGCCAATCACAGGTCTCACAATCCTTCACATCACATGATGTTTTTAGTTTTGTTACGAAGCATTTTATTCTATTTTATGTTTTAAGAATAAGATTTAAGTATACATAATTTCATATTCTACTTAAACAACCTATAGTACATATATATATTCCATTAGAAATATATTTCATATAAAATAGTCACACATTATATTATATAAATAATATATTTTATTTATATATATATTATAAGATAATGTTCTTTTGAGTTTTCATTTGTAGAAATGAACAAAATAGGTAGCAAAGTCACTTGAAGGTACAATTTGTAACTTGTTTCCTTTCAGATATGGAGATATTCTGGAGATTAAAATACTCTGTAAATACCCTAAATCCATGAAATACAAAAGGTAAGTAAAGAGATGTGCATTAGCCAATCTTTTCCCACTGCAATGAAATAGGTTTCAAAGGATGATCATGCATCACCAAGTTGGATTCATACTAGTATGAATAGACAAGTATTTTGAAAAGCATATATTTAATCTCATAAAATAATATTCTGAAGGTTTTCAAAAACTGATTTGTTATATGCAATATAAGAATCGAGGCACTTTAGGCTGATATTTTGTGAATATTCTTCAGTACCTATGTATGTACCAAATTTGAAATGTAAGCATTTTAGCTAGAGTGTATTTATCAAACTTAAAGATGTACAGCTACAGAAAGTTGTATGATATCATTATAAGAAAAACTATGCCAAATTTTCAGAGGTAAACAACAATGAATGATCAGTAGTTCATGTACTTATTATTATTATTTTTTTTTTTTAGTTGAGGTTTACCTCCTTTTACTTCAAACAGCATCAAAGTATAAACATAACAAGAATAACTTTTATATCCCAGGGAAACATCTCAGCTACCTTTAAAATACTAAAGTACTATTTAAATTTTCTCTTAAATATGAGTTAAACCAGATGTGGTGGCTCATGCCTGTAATCCCAGCACTCAGGAGGCAGAGGCAGGAGGATTGCTGTGATGTGAGTTTGAGGCTGAGCTCAGGGCCAGTCGGAACTACAAAGTGAGACCCTGTCTCAAAATAAAAGAAACCTTTAAAATATGATTTAAGAAATACAAGTAATGCCATACTGTATGTATGAATCAGTATTACATTCATAGACCACCATAATGAGACAGCAGAGGCAAGTAATTTAAAACTTGAAAATAAAATAATCCATTGAATTTATATGAACTTGTGTATTTTAGCTTCAGTGATAATATAATTTATTCCCAAAATTAAGATACATCTGATCATCATCTAATAGGATGATCTAATTGCATACAGTAGTAGTATGGGAGTTATGTCTGGAAAAAAACATTTTAGAAAGAAGTCAAATAACAATTGGAAGAAAACACAGACACAAAACAGAGACTGTTACTTCAGGTTTCTCCTTACATATAGTATCTTTGAAAGTTAGCTTCAACTTCCCTAGTATTTTAATAGAAAAACTTAAGTATTTCAACAGGAAAATAAAAAGTTCAGTAAAATCAGTACAAGAAAATAAACTAAACAGGTCAGAAAAGCATCTCTAACTTTTCAGTCACTTTTGTGTAAATCTATCTTAGCCCTTCTGGGCTTGTATCCTTTTTTTTTTTTTTTCTTTATTGGTACATTATGAATACACATCATAGCTGCATCCAACATTAAGAATTTGGACTAGAATGACATGACTTGATTCTCATTTTTCCCTCCCCCCCCACACACTGCATCCCCCCACCCCCTATATACACAATCTTTGTTTTCTTTTTTCTTTATTATTAACATATTTGTTTCTTCTCATTATTTACCCTTACACTCTATCCCTTTAAGTTACTTCCTAAGAGATACTTTCCTTTCAAGAGCTTCTGGTGCATCCTCACAATATATTTAAACTTCCACTTATATAAGCTTCACCCAGAAACTTAGCTAAGAATGCAGCTTCACAGACTATAATCAATGGAGTTTATGATTAATTATGTAAGGAGGAGTTGTCCAAATATCTTTATTTCTCATCATTCTGACTTAGGTAATCTGGAGACCAACCTTCGAAAACTTCATCAAGGGAAATACATAAGAAAAAGCCTCCATTAAAAAAAAAATGTAAGTATGTTGGTGAAAAATTTAGAGATTTCTCTGGTGCTTACAAATAGGTCTTGGGTAATCATATGATTGCTTTTGGTTTTTAACATCTTCATATAAAACTTAAGGTGCTGGATTAGATAAAAGTATACAACAAATTTTAATTCTTGTACAAGTTTTCATCATCACCAAGGGGCTATTGTATTATATGGAAGTCGTTCAGTTTCTTTCAAATAAAGTAAGTATAACACTGTTTTGCTTTTGTTAGTATCAAATTAGTTGTCTTAAAAACATTAAATGGATAGCATAATATGATGACACATACTTATTTTTCTTCCCAGCAACATCCATGTACTCCATCATAAACTTACCACATTCTCCTCATGCAAACTGTCTCTCCTGACATCACAGCTGTAACACAGCCATCTTATTACATGCAGACCCAGCCCTTGCAGCCCTTGATTTGACTGAAATCTGACAATCAAAGCTGGGACCAAGATGGTTTAGCTTCATGTTTTTGACACTAAGCCTCAAAATAACGTGTTCTTTCTTTAAAGATTTGAGTACTAATATGAAAATCTTGTATGATTCTGGAAGGCTTTGCAGAATAAACCATTCTTAAATAAGGGGACAATAATAAATAAAATACACATAGGAGGAAAGATGTGTAATAAAAAGTTTTCAGTTCTGGGGATATAGCTGTGGGGCACCATGCTGCTGTAGCACGCAGAAGGTCCTCAGCTCCATTCCAGGTTCAACAAAGACCCCAAAAGACAAATAAAAAAAGTTTTCACTTTTTTTCATGTTACAGCAGCTCTGTTCTCTTTGATTCTCACAAAAGACACAGATATTTCATAGTGTATTTTTTTTAAATGAGCCAAGTTGATTCATATTTCTGGGCTAACCTAATAAGAGTACTAATAAAACATAATCCTGGTAGATATTAAAATTCCAGCTATATTTTTTTTAATCTACATAATGCAAAAGAGGGAAATGTGATTTGAACTGTATTGGATTGGAAACAGAAGATAGGATTTTCTAGAGTAATCCTATTCTATGTCAGTCCTACAGAAAAACATTCTCTTTCACCAGATAATACCAGAATAAATCCAAGGAAAGTTAAGTATCTGATATTCAGGACTAATTAAAACAATGAATAATATGTTTTTAGATCTGAATTTACAGCATAAATCCTTTTTAGTAAATAATTTTGAATGTTTAAATAAGATAAATAATGGTTAACTTAAAATTTAGGTAACACACAACTAATTAGACTGTCATTTGTTAATTTTTTTTAACAATTGGGGATTGTCTACCATATATATGCGCACACACACATACATCATTTTAATTTTTTTTCCCTTTGACAAATCTGAGAGTATCGATTATGGTAGCACCATGCTTAACCCCCTTCTACACAAAATCACAAAAGCAAACACTAAATTCTAGTTGTATTAAACACAATAATTTAATAGATAAGAAAAAATTAAGTAATATTCAAAGGTAATCTGGAAAAGGCTGGTAGGAGAAACTAATTTAGAGACTTCATGGAATGATAACTGTCACTCTGCTAAGGAACTGTTTGTAAGATGCTGGATGGTAATCAACAGGACAGACTTTTCTCTGAGTTAAGCTTTTTCCAACAGGAAGAACTATTTGATACCTATTCCTCTTTATGCTTTATTTTGTTTAGTAGCACTTGGCTGATATTAATTTGGGAAAGATAAAACATGTTATAACTAGTTGAGGTAAACAATAGTAGGCTAGAGAACATTTGAAAGTTGTGTAAGACTTTTACTCATCAGCTAATCAATTATCACAAACATTATTTTAGGACCTAAAGATATATAAACATCACTCATCATTCATGGATAAGGTAAAAGACAATAAAGAAACACAAAAGGTATTTTGTAATTGAAAAGTAAAGTACCTAATAAGCAATATAATTATGTAAGTGAATCAAAACATGGTAAACATTAAAATGCTTATTTTAAATTAAGTTCAAAAGTTTTTGATATAATGATGTCTAATGCCTAAAAAAATTTTATAAATCATTGGTGGGTTAAAGAATTTTTCCACATTCTGCAGGAACATAAGTCAGAAGTTGGCAGCTATGGCCAACAAGACATAACTGGCTTGAACCTGCTTTTGTACTTCAACTTTTTTGGGATATAGCTCTACACATTTATTTGTATATTGTCTTTGGATCCTACTTTCTCCTATAGGGAAAAGACTGAGTAGTTGCTACAAAGACGGTATGGCTTCAAGGTCTGTAATATTTATCTTCTGACGACTATAAAATTTGTGGGACCCTTAATCTAGTTTTAATTTGATAGAATACCTAAGCTTTGCTTGACATATAAGAAATAATGTGGGAATAAACTAACTTTTAATTTTAGAGCTACAACCTTGTATAAAACTCATATAAACATATTTGAAGTGATTTAAAGAAAACAAATTCCCACTACAACTTTACTATGTTGTTGATCTACCTATACTGGTTACCAGATCTGAACAGGAAATGATGATTATGCCACTGTTTACTGTCATGTTAGAAGAGTGGTGATGAAAAGCATAAACTGATTTTATAAGTCTTTAAACTGAGAAACAAAGTATCTGAAATTACAGATATATATCAATAGACTACTTTCTATATCTGAAGGAATACTTGCGTTTAGATCAAAGGGATCTTTACCAACCAAAACTACTACCGAGAGAATTATATAATTACAAACTGAGAAAATATTTACATTTCAAAAATAATGTAGATGATCAACAAATACACCCAAATAAGCCAGGCCTGAGACTGCTGAATTAAATTAAAAGAAAAAAAAATTACATTAGAAAGTAGGCAGTGAAACATCAAGTAATTTTTATGGAAATTCAAAGTTGGCTGCTTACTAAGATGTTGCTTTAGTATGAAAGCAAAGAAAGTCGGAAAACATAACAATTAACTCTACTTAAGAACTGCACTACAATAAGCTAGGTAGAGAAACACAGAACACAGTTTAGCAAAATTATTGCCACCTAAAAACTACACTGCAAACTATACTACAAAATAATCACAATCCTGTAATAAACTCTAAGGACGGCCACAGTCAGAGAGCACAAAGTTCTGGCACTGTAGTTTGGATGTGCATTGTCTATCAAAGGCCTCTGCATTAACATCTTTGTTTGTTATGCGGAGATAATGGAAATGGCATAATGTGAGGGTGGGAAGTCATAGGAGGGCTTCTGATCATCCATTAATTCTAACAGTCTAGTTCAGGTATCTGGTCTGTCCCAGATTTTGTCTTGCTTGCTCATTGACAGCTTGACAAATATTCAGTTTGGAAGTGATTCCAATTTGTCTTGCATAGATGAATGGACTACAAGTGATCAAAGAGTCTGTATTTATTGGAGATATGTTCTGGAGAAAATTTCTGATATTTCACAGGAAAATTTATTTACTCCCAGAATTCTGTACTAGGAAACATTCATGAATCTTTCAGAAATTGACACATTGTTGTCTGGTTGCTTATACATGTGTGCCAGTGCTGTCACTCACTGGTTTCCTTTTGGATGCATTGGGAAAGTAAAAATACATCCACTTTCACACCTAGATATTAGTCAAAATGACTATAACTTGTGCTAATTTCTTTCTTAATTTTGGTATTAGTTTTATATTAGTGATTTTATATTTAATAACATTATTTAATACCAGGTTATTATTTTATAGAAGATACACATATGCCCCTATGAACACATACGTGCTCACGAAGGAAGAAAGGGATGCATGGAACTAATGTAACGGGGAGAAAGAAAGCACAAAAGATAAGAGAGGCATTTAAGGCACAGATCATTAAATGGCAGCCCATAAGCTAAATATCATCAGAAGTGTTTTATGTGAACTCTACAATATTGTAAATAACTATATGTGAAAGTAATTACAACATTTAAGAATATCAGTAAATAAGATTATGGTTTCTGTTGAAAATTAGAAGGCATGGGAAAATCATATTTATATCACTGTATGTAAGCAATTAGTTATAGTTTAGTAGCAATTGGTCGCCTTGGGTAGTAGGATATAATTGTTTTTTAGAATGATCAGCTCTGTCCTATTCACAGATTTCTGTTTTTTGGTTGACTTTGACAAAAAGTTAAGATGTTAGCCACTGAGTTATGTTCTTTGTTTCAGGGGTGCTCAGTGTTAAAGGGCACATAAGCACATTATTAAAGTCATATTCCCTTAATCTCTTGAAATGGAATAAAAGGTGATGTCATAAATGTGATCATGATGGTTTATGATATCATGATAGTTCCTAGGTATTTTTTTCTTTTGTAATGATTTTAAACTAAGTTAACAGACATGAGTGGCATGATTAACTGACTTTTACTCCACAGGTATTTTGATGATGCCATGGCTAAGCCTACAGCACAGTCCACATCTGCCTGAGCTGCATCCAGTTCTGTTTTTGACATTAAAATTACTCATGTTTGTTCATATTTGGGAAAACTTTCAATACACTGAGACCAAAAACATCACTAGCTGGAGAAAAGTAGGTTAATGATAGAGATTCAAGAGCATAAAGAAAACAGATTGGCAAGTGCCATTCAAACTGTGGAAAGCACAGAGGGACACTGTACTAAACAGCTATGAAAAATTGGTGCTCTAGAAGGCAACACTAAATGGGATATGCCTGTAAATATACTGCTAGGAACAGTACTATAATAAATGTAAAAGAGCAAAGTATAATGGAGGCAAAACTCGTGATTGATTGTAGCTGGGGGCATCACAGAGACCTTGTGGAGGAGAAAGGATACAAACAGGGATTTCAGAAAACTGGCTCAGGCTGATGAACAAGATGAAAAAGTGCAGAACATTCATCACTCAGGATATTTTTTTCTTAAACTTAAATTAAACTTGCATTGAGATAAACATTTATGACAATTAGGGCTACAGCCTGAAGCATTTTGGCTCACAAACTAAGAGCCTTGGTTAATGAGCAAAGATTTCCGTTCCTTTGCATGCATAAATACTAAGTGCAGAATTTATCACTCATTAAATCAGAGCTGCTTTTTTCTTATATTTCACTAGTAGTTGCATCAATTGTCATTTTACTGCTCTAAACAATGTGTTATCTTCCCTGTTGTATTAAGCTATTTCTATCAAGGCTAATGATTTTCTGATTTCCACATGCCAGTGATTTTTTGGCAGTAATAAATGATGCCTCTCTTTTGCATGTTGCAAGTAGCTTAAATTATATTTTACACACCCATTTAAAGGATCATTAGTTAAGTTAATATCATTGGTGTTCAGGAGCACCAAGCATTCTATAAAGCATAGTCTAACTATGTACCACAATATGCTGCAGTACTTCAATAGTTAAAAAAATTTAATAAGTAACTTTGATGTGAGTACATCATTACCCTTTCTTATACATTCATGTTCATGGTCTTGGGAATTCTATAAGAGGTAATGGTATCTCTGTTAGCCTTGGAGAAGAAGCAGTATCTATTCTACAGACAAATAAAGGTGTCCTACTTCTGAACCCGCAGGCTGCTGTACACATATTTCTACAATAAATCACTGTGCTCTTTGTTATTATTCATTTCCATAAGAAACTCTTTTTAAGTAATTATGAACCAAAACAAAAGTTAGTTTGAAAATTTCATCAAAATCTTATGTGTGTTTCTTAAATCACTTATCAAGTTCTCACCTTTCTTAGACTATGGAAAATCTGCAAACAAATATCTGTGATATAAGACAGGACAAGTTGGTTTAAATGTAATTGTTCACTGATAAATTGGTATGGAGTTGGCTGTATAGTCTGAGTAGGAGCAAAAGGTCAACTGATTGTCCTTTGTTGAGATAAGCTAAAAGTACACACGGATCAGTCTCGTTCCTAATCATAGATCAAATATTAAACAAATAGAATAGTGCCTTCCTCTGCTTTGCATTGGGAGTCCTAACTAGTTGATATTCTCCAATGGAGATGACTGTACTGATTTCTGAATATAGAGGATTGATGTGCATAAGCATAATTCAGAATAGTTTTCTTCCCCTAAACATAAAATAAATTTTGTTCTATGCATAGAAAGATACTGGAGAGATGGCCCGTTGGACTTTAGTCCATCAATAGTGATGAAACAAAGAGTATTTAGAGCCAATATCACTCTATGAGCAAAGGACCAATTTTACTAGCACTCAGGAAATTGAGGCAGGGAGAGTGCCAGAAGTTTAAGGTCTACCTGCAGTACACAGCTAAGCCTCTGACCGCCCCCCCCCCAAAAAAAAAGATTCAGTCGGAAGAAAAGGGAAAGGGGATGCAAAAACAATGTAGATGTGTTTTGCACAGAAACCAACTCTCCACAAAAATTTCTATTATGCTAACATGGATTATTATAAAATAAGAACTGAAAATAAATATCAATCAACAAAGAAACATTCTACTTATTGAGAGTTACCAACTAGGTTGTTAGAAACATTTTCTTAGCAATTATTTGTTCTGTTTATACTGAGGATAGGTAGCCTGTTCTAGCTATGATATACAATATTTATAAGCATAAAATAAAGGAATGATAGGCATAAAAACTAGTGACATCATGTAAATTTTGCAAATCACTGGAAATCATATCTGTTTTCCTGTTCACCTGAGCCTATTTGTACAATGCAATAATATATCACCATTCATGAAGGAATATTTAATAATTACTCTAATGATTAAAGTTCAACATTTTACAAAGGACTTGCATTAGATACTTTAGTAAATATTTGATTATTTAGGTAACTGAAAAAAATGAGATTATCAGGAATACTTCTAAACAATAAAATATGAGATTTTCATGTAGAGATGTGTAAACCATAGGTTAATGTTGTAGTGAACTCTTACAAACTGGGAATACCCTGAAAGGTATAGAAAATGGTCTAAGATGTATGATATATGCCTGAGAAGAAACATACCAAACGTTTGGAATTCAGAAGTGCTACAGACTTTGTGATCATTTCCTAGAGGTGCAAGAATAAGGGTTCTTCCTTAGTCCCAGTATCTGGTACACCAAATGAGAGTGGAAGGTGCCATGTTTGGTGTCCTAAAGAGTGTCAAGCTAAGAATACTTCATATCAATCGCCAAGTCAGAGACAGAAGTGTGAGGCAAGGGAGCAAATGGGCAAGAAGGAAATGGTATTAATACATTTAATAACTTATCATCTAATGTCCCATGTTTTTAAGTAGGAGCTAGTTACTTTTGTAATACTTATGAGTCACTTTGTTAATGCAAGTTTTCCATATAATGGTCATATCAATCATGGGGAAATCCTAGCTGTGCATAATACATCTTGATTTTTTTTTCCTATTCCTTTCCTCATATTTTTTATTCTTCTTCTGTTTCCCCATGTACAAAAGTTGTTTCCATTTTTTCCTTCCATTCTTTCTTTGTTTTTAAAAAAAAAATGTTTCCCTTTCCCCCTGACCCCCTCACCATCCCCTTCCCATGTGAACAAAGAGCGAGTTGTTTTGAACAGTGTGCACATGCTGTGCATGGCAGGGCCCCTCATTAGACTTGCCGTATGTTCCCTTCTCGCTTCCTACCTGAGTGTACAGGTACCAAAAACCGCATCTGAATTTCAGCCAGACCTTATCTAATACAGACGTGGTACTGTTGTCTCTGCCTGGTGAATCCTACCTGACTTTGTTAGCAATTAGATTGGGGAATTTTCCTGATGCTCCGGATGTAATTATTTTATATATAATTAATATTCCAAAGCTGTTTTACTAGAGGACATATTTATATGTACTGATGGCATACATAAAAAAGAGCAACAAAAGTAGAAAGGGGAAGGAGCTAGACAATGAGAAAAAGGAAGTAATGTGAAAGGCAAACACAGAGATATCAGCTGTTATTTGTTTACCACTATATGATTTAAGCTGAAATAAACATTTAATGTTGCCTCATTCAGTCTTCACTTTATAAACATAAAATGTCGATCTTCTTAAAAATTGTGAGGAAATAGAAAATAAAATCCTGTGTTGGAAAGAAGAGACTATGGGGTTTGTGATGAATTCCTGGATGTGTTTTAGAAATAATAAAAAACAGTTACAGAGAACTAAATCACTTGCCTACTGTGAAACCGAACAGTAAGTATCAAACCCAGCTTTGTCTGACAACCAACTTTAACCACTTTTTATATAATACTGCCTCTCACAGATAAGTGTAATGCTATTGTGTCATGATAGATAGATTGATAGATATAGTATAGATATAGATAGAGTATATATATATATAATGTATATATAGTGTATGTATATATAGTGCATATATTAGTGTATATAGTGTATATATTAGTGTATATATACTGTATATATATATGTGTATATATAGTATATAGACACACATATTGAAACACAAAACCGACCTTAATAGCTTCGGATAGTTTGTAAAAGTTCTTAGTACAAAATATGCAATAAACCTAATTTCACTCTCTTTTGCACCCCCTGGTGGAAATGTTAATGTGAAGAAAATGATGATATAACCTAGACAAGAAAGATATTACTGAAAGTATTTTTTATTAATGGTCAGGTTGAAACAGTTGAAAATAGTGTTTGCTTCTGTAATTGGTGACACAAAATCCATAATCTAGTAATTTATAGTAATATGTTCAACTTATTTCTCTCTCACACACACATGTGTGTGTGGGTATGTATGCATGTATGTATACTATATATACACATATATATGCATTAAATATGTATGTATATAAATGTAATGTAAATATGTATGTATATAAATATATATATATATTTAATTTCCCTGTCATTATAATGTGTATTACATATATAATACACATCCATATTATGCAAGATAAATGTATATTCAAATCTAGAAGAGCTGAGTTTCAGCAATAAAACACCAATGAATGTATGCAATCATTCACATATTTTCTAATTTATTAATTTATCTTCCTCAAAGCTTTTATTTTTATTTTTTTCTGCTATGGTACATTCTGGGCATAAGTGGTCATGCAAGAAATATCAGTTTTTGTAGGTTTGTAAGTAGACACATGTGAAATGTTTTCTAAAATTTACTGCCCATCGTAGAGATACTGCAAAATTAAAATATCTTTATTTGTTAACAGCTACTTCTGTTTATATTCTCAGTGTCATTTAGAAGTTTAATCTTTTTCTCATCAACACAAAAGAGATTCTAATATTGTGACACAGAAAAGATTATAATTGCTTAATTATTTGTGCAATATGGCAAATACACATTTTGCACATATCAACAGAGATGTTATGTGGAAGAAAAATGTTTTCATTATGTATTTTGGTTTTGAACAAATGTGCTTACATCTAAAATGAATCTGCTCAGTTGTGAGAGCAAGGAAATGTATGTGAGCATACTAAATTGGGTGTGTGTTTATAAATAAATATATATATATAATTGAATATCATATATATGATATCAATTTTATCACATTGTGGTGACATCCTCTCATTGCCTAAATATATATCACTTTAATATTAACCTACCTAGATGTATTATGATACATTTCATATAAATTATTAAACTGAAGAGCCTAGTGTTAATTATAAAATTCTCTTTGATTTGTCTCTGGGATTAGTAATTATGGTATTTATTTCATTTCTGAAATCTCTCGTTTGTCTATTTTTTAACTGTACTGATCTTAACAGCTTTTTTGTTTTGATTTTCTATATTATTTCTTATTTACAATTTTATTGGTTTCTGCTGATTGTTTTATTTTCCTCATGTGTTAGACTAAAATTATTATGATTTAAGATAAAAATTTATATTACTGATTTCTGAAATCTCTCCATTTATAATAAATGAACTTATGATTTAAAATTCTTCTCAGCGTACAGTAAGTCCCACAAACTTTGATAAGTTCTCTTTGTATTTTCACTGTTCCTATTTTTGGATACTTGAAAATTTATTTAAATACCTCAAAATATCCTTGCCACTTCATGTATTACAAGAATGTTGTTTATTGCCCAAATACTTTGGTTACTTTCAGCTGCCTTTTATATACTGAATTCTAATTTAATTTTATATTCCCTAAAATATACTTTATATGATAAAATACATATTTTATATATTTAGAATACATTTTATGGCAAGACATATGTTTTTGTGGTGAACATTCTTGCAAGATTGAGAAGGATATATATTCTTCTGTTGCTAGATGCAGCATTGTATAAATATCAATTAGATGAAGTTAATTGACACTGCTATTAGGTTCAAGTACATTGCAGCTAATTTTTTCTTGAGTGATCTGTTAATTACTGCAAGATTGTTGCTAATATCTAATCCACTAATAGGTTAGTGGATTTTTCCATTTCTATCTACAGTCATATTATGTTTGATGCTATTCTGTTAAATATCTACACATTTAAAGTTGGAAAACTTAACCTGTTTATAAGTATGTTCCTTCCAATGAATACTAATAACTGATCTTGTTCTGAATTACATTATGTATAAAATTTACACTGGAAATACTTGTATTCTTTGAATTAACTTTAAATATCCTCTAATAAGTGCACTATATTTCAAGCTTTCAAGTAGTTGCTTCCTTTAAAAAAAGTACTGAATTCCTCACAACTTACTTTATATTTTTGAACTATTTCAATATACCTTTAAATGACAGTATGTAAATTTATATGTCTTGCAAGAACTTCATGAGTACAGTGCTACCTTGGTTCAGGAATACTTCTGTTTGCAAACAGAATTACTTGCAAACAGAGCACTCAGAAAAATTTTGCTTCCTTACCTGAAGTTCACATGCATTAACTAACATGAACATGCCATCTTCCCCATAACTCTGGAGTGAATTAAGTTTGTGAACTAAAGCATTGGATATGCAACTTCTCCTTTCCTTTCTTTTTTAACCTTACTCTTTTTGTTCTATCTACATGTTATAATCACCTCAGTGTTGTTCCTATTGCCATAAGCAGATCTCCTAACATTTCGGTATTTAAAAAGAAAAATAATAATGCTTTCAGCACATAATATTTTAACACATTTTTAATGTAAAGTCAAAATTCTGACCTGTATCATTTTCTTCTACTTGAAGAATTATTTAACATCAATGAACTATCAAAGTTTTTATTTATCTGAGAAAGTCTTTTCTCCACCTTTTAAATTTAAATTTTTATTTTTATTTGTAGTTTTTTTTTTATAGTACAGAAGACTATATTCAGTTTGGTTGGAATATATATATATATATATATATATATATAGTATTTATATATATATATATATAGTATTTATATATATATAGTATTTATATATGTAGATATTATATATATATGTAGATATTATATATTTTATATATATATGTATATATATGTGTGTGTGTATTTCAATATTCTCCTCCCTATCTATTCCTCCCCCATCCATCCATCCATCTCTTATCAAAAATCTCTACAAGTTAGTGATCCAACTGGCAACTCCTAAGATTTTCTCTTTGTGTTTGGCCTTTTGATGTTCAAATATGATACAGTGCATCAAAATGTATTCTTGCTTGCTTTGCTCTGTGCTCCTTAGACCTATGAACTGGTATTTTTGGATTTGGGTAATTATAGCCATTAAAATAAAAAATGTTGCATCTGTTTTCTTCCCCAATTTCCCCCTGTTGTCTTAATTGTGCTTGTGTTACATTGTTGAAATTTCTCAGGCTTTTATTCTTTTATTTCTGTTTGTGTTTCATTGTGAAAGTTTCTGTTGACAAGCATTCAGCTCACTGATTCATTTTTCCCTCAACTGTGACTAATTTACTTTTAACAGTTCTGTACAGTATTTATTTCTAGGATTTTTTGATTATTTTAGTTTCCATTTATATTAGCAGTGTTTGTATAATATCTACTTTTTCAATTAGAATGCTTAACATTTCCGTCATATTTTTAAAAAAATTCCCTGCCTCATAATTCCAAAAATGTTATCATAGATTAATCTTTATACAATGTTTGCTTTGTGCCTTTAGATTCTCTTCTTTAAAATCACCACATCTTTAATATTTTAGTAGTAAAAAAGACATGATGTATTGAAGAATAGAGAATCGAGTAAATATATGATCTTCATTTATTTTTGAATCTAGCTAGGAGTGTGGCTATGTTTACTATTTAATTTACCTGAATGCACTAGAATATTTAAAATACTATAGTGTCTAGTCTTGTTACTCTTTTTACTTTTTGGATTATTGATTTCACAGTTAAACTGTTTGAAGATCGCTTCCATAAGCATTACATACATGAAGCTATTTAACTATTTCATCTCTTTCCTGAGTTAGATTCCACGTTTTGAATTATTTTAAAGTTAAGGAAATGAAGACACAGAATTGTTGAACAAACAATCATTTACTAAGCGCAATTCTTCTCACCTTTTTGAAATGCTTACCACATGATGAGGTATGATTTAAGCTCAAATAATTTAGCTCCAGAACCCACACTTTAAACTGCACAAATTGCACAATAATAAGTAGTCATTCTTGGCATTTCCCATTTGCTGTATGACTCTGACACTGCTCCTACTTTATTCCAGCTGTATCTCACCTTCACCTAGCTGTCACAAGTCTGACCACTATGCCTACACAACACTACTGATAATGGTGAAAGGAATTGGTGTACATTATTAAAACTAAACTAAACCATGAAAAGCCAATTTTTAAAACCAAAGTAAAAGATGAAAAGATAATCTTTTCAAAGAACAACTAATATTACAAGAACTGAAAATGAGTAGAAGAGGAACAGGATTGATTTGAGTTTGAAAAATGGAAATTATATAAAGTAAAGCACAGTAGAATATTGTTTTAAAATCATTTAAATGTCAACAATCTTCGCCAAATACGATGATATAGGCTGACACTCAGAAGGGTGAAGCAGCAGGAATGTGAGTTTGAGGCCAACCAGGACTACAAAGCAATTTTAAGGTCATTTTGGGTTAAAGAAAGAACACAAATAAACAACATCATTATGTCTCTGTAAAATAAAATTAAAACCTGCTCATTTTTGTCTTCCAAGATAATTTGCTAAACTCACTTTTGCTTGTGTTATTTCTTTATATGCACCGACATAACAGATGATAACAGTCTTTAACAATAAAAACAAATTGAAACATACCAGAACCAAAGAGAAAATAGGGAGTCATGTACAAGCGCACACAGGAAGGCACTGCCTGGCAAATTTCCTCACCTCCTTTAGTGATTTTACCTACCACAACAACACATTAATTTTTAAAAGACTCAGCAAATAAATGTTGTATATTATAGGAAAACTATGAAGATTTTGAACTCTGAGGATATTGAATAGAGCTTTTGAGAGCATATGAAAATTAAAACTTGAAAAATAATGACTACAGTATAAAATAGTTAAAATGCAGAAATAATTTTCCTAACATAAATAATTTAAAAATGCTAAATTCTGACTAAAATACAATACTTCTGTATGGGTGGCATTCTCTTTTTTTTTTTTTTTTTTTTTTGAAAAAAGTAAGATTTAATCTAGGAGGAGAAGGTAGTATTGTGGTTATATGTTTATGAAAGGGATTCTATGGAGAGGGAATAGGTGAAGATGCATAAGAGATGCAGGCAAATGGAACTTGTCCTTGCACAGTCCAGAGGAGATGGGATTTGGTCCATAAGGGAAGGCTTTAGCCTTAGCAGGGGCACAGACAGCTCATCCATAATAACAGAAGTGACGGCAGAGGTTATTGGAACAGCTGTTACTACATTACTATGTTAGTTCAAGTATTTGTGGAAGCTTCTGATTGCTTCTGCTTTCAAAGTGAAATAAGAAGCAGGTTACAGAGCTAAGAATCTTGATAGCAAAAGAATATTTTGATTTAGAAAGTGATGAGATGTGAAATAATGACCTATGTGTGTTCTCAAGTAAAGTATAATAATAAATTCCTCAAGTGTCATGTTTTTATTTTGTTTCCTCATATTGTATTTTCACCACAGTCAGTATCCATTTCTGATTAGCAGGGAGAGTAGACTACTTAATTAATGAGCGGAGTATGTGAAGAGGGAAACAATGACAAGAATATTGGTTGCCAATCCAATATAAGAAGATCAGGAAGAGTTTGATGAAAAAATACGAAAGACTTGTGATTGGCCATCTGTTGTAGCCCTAATTGTCTCTACATATTTTGGTGAACTAGCCATGAAACCAATCCCTAGAATTTTCTTTGCCTGCTTGTATTTGGAGAAAAGACTTTGGAAGGTGAAGTCACGTCTCCCTCCAGGACAGAGAGTGATCACACTATAAAAGACGCTTACGCCCACAGCTCTGTTCCAAAGTTGTAATGAAAAGTCCAAAGTGTGTGCTGCATCTACCCACGCTGGCTCTATCTCTACGGAATTTAAGGAGTGCAAAGAACAAGGTCAAACACACATGAAACACTTACTGTCTGCTCTCACGTAAAGAAACCTAGTGGGCAACTGTTCAGATTGAAGGAAAATACAGACCTAGATTTTGACAACCATGAGAAAGTATACACTTACAATTTTAATGATTAGATTTTCTTTATTAACTTCAGATCCAGGTAATGGGGTTATTATTAGTTTAGTGAAGAAGTAATAAGATTCAGAAATGCAGATATAATGCACTGAAGGTGAAGGAGATAGCATATTACATTCAACTGAAATCAAGGAGCAGAAGAGGTGAAGTGTACCAATTTTCCTTTGCTATTATTTTGAACACCACAGCATAGCAGAAGAAAAAGTACAGAACTAAGAATCAGGCACTACTAGTATGCATCCTAACTCCACACACTTCTGGCTGTGTAACCTTGAAAAGGTCACTCAGTATCTTTATTTGAACATTTCTCTGTGCCTGCCTCTTGGCAGGTGATTAATAAACATATTTTAGGGGCAATAATAAATGAAGATAAAATGGAATCATATTCCCTAAGCACACGACAGTAAATAAGTACCTTGTGAGTACTCTTCAGGTACTCCTTCTTATGTTTTTAATATATAAATGAATAGTATAAAACACATTCTAAATATATTGAATTTGTATATTTTTGAACAAAATATAATTTGTGTATCATTTAAATTTTGTCCTTACATTTGTAAGTCTACCTTAGCAAAAAGACTGTCATAAACACAACAAATTCATTATTATATCTTGTGGACAGCAAATCTGCTTGTCCTTAGTTTTATTTTGTTCTGTTCTATTTTACTTTTAGATTTGAATCTTTACTGGTACATTTTATATATACATTATCATCACATTGATTTCAGCATTGAGAATTTGTTTCAGTACATGACATGACTTCTCATTTTTTTCCATTGTCCAGTGTACAACCCCTGCCCACTATATACATAAACTTTTTTTTTAACCATCACATTTTTTTCTATCCCCTCATTATTCTCCCCTGCCCTCCTTTTCCCTTTGAATATTTTCTGTTTCATACTATCTATCATATATTCTAGAACTCATTTGCATCTTCATTTTCTCATACCAGAGAAAAGATACAGTATTAATACATTTGTGACCTATTTATTTCACTTATGTGTACGCCCTCAAGGAACATCCATTTGTGTATAAATGACTCAGACTTATCATTCATTATTGGCCTTCTTTTTGACATATTAAGCATCAATTACTGATGGCACTGATCTCTCTCATTTTAACAATCTTGATGGAATTGTTTTCATAAGAATAAATTAATAGGAAAATGAAATTTAACTTGGAAATTTTATAAGGAATTTAAAATTCTAAATTATAAACATGCTTTTATCACGTATCACATCCTTTTATCACTTAATTATAGCTAATACTGAATAAGAACAATACAAAATGTGAAAGTTATATGACTATGGTCTGTCTTTTTCTAAGATATTTCAGTGTACTGCACTCTCCTTTTGATGGTGATGTGGGATGTCACACTGCTTGTGTGATGCGACGAGGTGATACAAATAACAGGCTGGTGACATGGTGGTAGAATGACTAAGTAACAGTTCCTGGAAGACAAGCAGTGCACTGTGCAACAAAGGAGGCCCTGACCAAGACAGTTACTAAGTGACTACTGAGTAGCTACCTTACAGCACTCATATAGGTATAAGATAAAGGAGAGGCTCCTGTCCAGTGCAGGATGGTGCAGCCAGTGTGAGGTTTTATCACTTCTAACGATGTGCAATTTGAACCTTATGAATTGTTTATTTCTGAAATTGTCCACTTAGTATTTTGGTAATGGGCAACTGAAACCTAGCAAGCAAAGGATTTGGGAAGAGGATATGGTATAATCACCATTATACTTTTAAACAAGTAATATATATTTTAGCAAATGAAAAAAAAAAACATATTACTTATTTTCCGGGTGATACTACATATAGGAATTTAAAAATGGTAGTGTGAACAAAGCACTTTCAGAATCACAGAAAAGTAACTACTCCCTACAGAATGGATCGTAGCAGAAAAAAGAAATTTTCTCAGTATCACAATTAGAAACACAAAATTCCTTACACTCAGAAAAACATAAAACTTCAAACTTCCATATTCAATTGCTTCTAAATACATTTTGACAGTAGCAAATAAAAGTGAAGACAGTACTAATAAAGGTAGCAAGTTTAAGTGTATGACCAGTGAAAGAGCCCAGACAAATCATTTTGGACATCTTTCATTCAAAGCAAAGTAACTAGCTACGCCAAAAATACAAATAAAAAGAATATCCCAAGCCTTGTCATTTCTACTAGTTTGGGGCAATCCTATTATTATAAACAGATAAATGGATTGTAACACATATCCATGCAGAGAAACAGGCATGCGTGCATCATCATGTGGGCAAATACAAAGAAACGTATGTAGGCATTAGATATTCATGTATCATTTCAGCTTGAATCCCGATGTCTCAAAAAATTATCTAAATTGAATGTCATGAGCTAAAGTTATCAAAATGAAGAGAACATGGAGGTTGGACTGATTACAAAATTAATCTTCTGCCTCAGGAAAAATAACAGGTTGACATTTTAAAAACTTATTTTGAAGGAAAAAGAACAGATTGAGAAAAATCTCCACTTAATCTCTGAAAGGATAGAGTTTTCAATGAACATGAATTACATTTCACTTTATGCAAGGTTTTTTACTACTGCAGCATTTTCTGATATATTGAGTTATAACCCCCTACCCATAGAGGAGGCTTTTGATTTGATTTTCATTGCCTTGGGCAAGCATGATTGAGGACCCATAAGACTGTAGAAGATGTTGATTGATTCTTTTGATCCTGGGAGATAATAGAAAGTGTTTAAACTGGTTGTGTTAAAAAATCTGAGGATGAATTGGGACTTTAGGCAAATTACACAGAAGAGTTTTAATCTTCGATTTGTTCAAATTTGTAACATAGGAAACAGAAAAGATTTGTATCTTTTCTTGTCACATTCCTTTCTATTTCACATTAATCACTTTTCTTCTCTTTACCCTCTCATTTCCTATGTGACACTCATCGCTAGAATTACAGGTTTTGGAGTCATATAAAATGAAAAGAGGTATCAAAGTCAAACAAAAACCAAACTTTAGCCAAAGGTAGACTGAATACAGATTAAGAAAATGAAACATAATTTTAGAGGAAAAATGAAAAGCAAATCTATATTTTATTTTAGGTGCCAAAAACATTCATCATTGTATGACCACCTTCAGCAGCAAGGCAAACACTTCTCAACAGAGCTCTAGGCACAGTCTGGTGTCTTGTCCCAGACTCACTGTTTTTGAAGCAATTTCACTTAAAATAAGAATAAGCTTGTGTGGTTAAAAATAATTGGCAAGTTTTGAGTTACTTTAGTTTTTACCTCTGTGTGTTAGCTTTTAAAACTT
Source organism: Petromus typicus (assembly GCA_004026965.1). Classification (NCBI taxonomy): domain Eukaryota; kingdom Metazoa; phylum Chordata; class Mammalia; order Rodentia; family Petromuridae; genus Petromus; species Petromus typicus. The sequence goes on from PVIR01002651.1 coordinate 23,524, forward strand.
GATTAAACACTAGCTGATTACTTTCACATTTCTACATGAGAGTGTATGTGTGATGCAAACTCTGCTGGGCTTGTGGGTAGGTTTTGAATTTGTCTGCATAAGCTACATTACATAATACAGAAAAACTAGCTGGTTGATTGGATCAGAAGGAAGAAGAATACAAAGGGAGTTCAGGAGATCGCTGAAAATATTTTGGAGACATCGGACACTTGGCGCCTCAGAAAAAGTTATTCATTATAAGACCACAAAGTCAATTTTTATTCTTAATTATTCTGTGTGATATGGGAAAAAATCTGAATCCTATGTCAGTAAATAATACATTTGAAGACCAATAAACCACATTATAATAATCAGTTTAGAATTTTCAAACTTTATAAACTTAATAAAATGCAAGATCTTTGAGCCATAGGTTATCTGCAAAGTGGAAAAACATTGTCACATATTATATAACCCTATCTCTGGAAAGTTCACACTTTTTTAGATTCTTAAATGAATAAGCCATAATTTGCAACACATGCAGACACTTTTGTGTACACACATGAATCTACACACAATATACTTAGTACTGCAAGGCAGTTTGCCAAATGGAACCAGAAATATCAACTTATATAAACTTTTCAATAATTTCATAGAGTACTATTTCCTTAATTTATGATGAATAAAAATGAGACACATAAAAGTTAAATGACTAGAATAAGATCATACAAAAATGTGACAAAAGTTAGACTTGTTTATTCATATTATTAAACACCTTGATGTACTGTCATACTGTGAACAAATTAGTAATTTCCCAGCTTCAAGTACTCACTCAACTTCTCTTAAAGATTTTTATTAGAATGCATCTTTAAATGCATTAAATGCATTCTTAAATGATACACAGTACATACCAATTTCCTGGGTTATGGGTTTTGGATATGTGGTATCAATATACTGTGACTGTGTCAAGATCAAGGTAACATTTCAATCAGCAGACTACGTAAAGAAATCTAATATCCTTTAATTCAATGGACCTAATCTAATCTGTTGAAAGTCTAAATAGCACAAAAATTTGCTCAAAAGAGAATTTACTCTCTGGCCTCTAGTCTTCTGACTGAAACTCGGAACTTCTGCAGTCAAGACTTCAAATGGAATGTGCACAACCAGGTCTCTGGCTTTCAGGCTTTTAGACTTCAGCTCCTGGGAACTCCTCAGCTTCCACAGTCACACAGGCCAGTTTTTCTTTCTCTCTACAGAATCTTGATACAGGATATAAACATTGAACACAGTACTATGGTGCATGAATCTCAGACTTTCTACAAAGTTTATATGTCTATGTGATATTATATAAGAATTTATATTTCTTAACACTGTTTTGTAGCTCACTCTGATTATTTTAAATATGGTATTGTTCACTTTGATCTAAGCTTAATAGCTTCAGTCAGATTCTGTGCAGTGAATCTAAAATTGAGTTTGTTTCAGAAAGGAATGTTACAGGTTCCTGCCTCTTTGATTTATATTGTTATTGTAACCTTCAATTTATAAATTAAGAACATGAATTATGCAGTCAAGAGGACATAAATTTAATTTTCTTCTTCATTCATTAAAATATTCGGATTTAATATCATTTCTTTATACTAAAAAGTATTCACCACAAAAGTTTGTGGTACAGAAGAAATAAGATCTTAGAAGAAAGGTTTCTTTTATCTAGTACAAAATAAACAAACAATTTATGTAGATACCCAAAACACTATTAATATTCATCATTTAAAAAGTGAAAGCTCAGGTATATCAGTACTTCGCTGCAGATTAATTCATTTTATTTACACAGAGCAGCCAATGCTTTGTCTTTTCTTGGTGCATGTGTCTAATGAGACCTATGAGCAGGGCAGAATTTTTAGTTAACTCTGAAGCTCACCACTTTCTATCAGTTCACTTTTCGACTGCTATGAATTTGCAGTTACATCTATGAATCATTACTAGATGTCTCTTAGAAGCCTCATGTGGTCAAGGTAAAGCTTTCACAGAGGCTGTTGAATCTAGAGTGTATGACTGATTCACGGTGTGGCGTTAGGATCATGGGTACTAGGACTAAGGGTAGGTGATAACTAAATCAGTCCACTGATTGGTTTCACTCCACTCTAAGCTTGATAACCAGAATGCAGTATAAAGGACAGAAAGAAGCTTGACTTGTCCCTTACTTGCTTTGCTCCCTTCTGCTCACCATGAAGTGCTTCTCCTCTGTGATGCCCCTCTGCCGTCCACTCTGCCTTGCAGCCAGCCAGTTATGGAATGAAACCTCTACACACTGAGCCAAAGAAATCTTTCCTCTTTAACTTGAGGTGTTAGGTATTCTGTTTCAGAAACAAGAAAAGCAACTAAGACAGTTACCTAGTCTATGTGCATATCATTTAAATGAGAATAATAAAGCATATCTTACCAGTTGTTATAAACCTAGATAAAATAATACATAACACAGATGAGTAAATTTTGATTATTATAAATTATTTTGATCAGCGTATGATACACATATATATAAATGTCACATTGTATATCTTAAATGTGTAGAATTATCACATGTCAAATATAACTTTCTAAAAATTTAAGAAATTACAAATGCTAACTAATCTATATCATTCTACATCATATATAAATATTGAATTGTACTATACTACAAGCATGATATATACATGCATGCAATTAAAATTATAACAACAGCAAAGTGAATGTTGGAGGCAACATAAAACATCTATTTAAAGTGGATAGCTATTTTTTGCATCTCGTATAGAAATGACAAGTAACACCTTATCAAGAGTGGTTGGTGAGGTTATAAATATAGCTCAAAACTAAGCCATGTGCCTAGTGTGTATGAGGCTAAGGGTTTGAGCCCCAATATCAGAAATCATGCACACACATATACACAAATGTGCACACACACACACACATACACAAATTTACAATCACAATAACACATACAAAAACAAAGTAGTCATCTATCCTGAATGTCCCAAGTAATAGAGACGGATGACATTTACAGACAATGTAAAAGAATAATAACACTGACAAAAATTACTTGTTTTCTGCATTTTACTATGCCCCAGCAATTCTAAAAATTTCCTATCTGTAATCATTTCCATTTACTTGCTCTTCCTTGTGGACAACTGTTAGCAAAATGCTTGTGTAATTTACATTTTTTTTCTGTATCCCTCACTTGCATTTTAGTTTTACTTCTACAACATCTTATAATCTTTAAGGAGTGTGATTATTAGACTATGTAAATGTATTAAAACATTTCATGAGGAAAAGTTCAATAGCACTTAATTTTTAAAACTGTTTTCATCACACACATTGAATTTCTTCTTTGTCAATGATAAAAGTGATTTTTCTCTTGGATTATAAATTAGCTAATAAATGGTGTATATAATTTTCTAAACATAAAAACAATATTGCACTGAACTATCTAAAATTCCAGAGCTGGACAACTCTCCCACCTGAAGCTTTTCTGAACAGCTGCAATTCCATTCCGTTCCTTCTCAGCAAGCAAGAAATTTATTGAACTGTCATGTACTCCTTCCATAATTATTCATGCTCCTACCTTAGTTTCATATGTACAATCTGCCTGCTTTAGTATGTTTCCTTATTCAAAATGTATTTCTTAAGAGAAAGAGATGCTACAGAATGACCTTTGTGATATATGTACAATGGTTTTAGGAAATAAAACAGCTGATTTTTCTCATAAGTGTTGGGAGAGATAGAAATAATATCCCAAGATATTTTATACTAGTACATACCTCCCAATGCTTCTTTTCAACACCGTAAATACAAAAGAAATCCTTACTGATATGTTTAAATGTGTCTATCAGGAATCAGAACATTCACTGCAGGTTTTACTATCCAACTCTACTGTACACATCTACAGGACAATACAAAGTCATTCGTGAAGGACAGACCTTTCATGACACATATTCTAGCATTATTCATGACATTCAGACAAGAATATGAGGGTTTAAATATCTATAAATATTATATTTTAATATAAAGATAATCTACTTGAATTTCCATGTCACAGTATGCCAAAATATGAAATGTTACAATAGTTCAATTTTAAATATCAGTGCTTTTGTTTGTAAATTCCTGAATGATTCACTTCATTTTCTCTGTAAAAAAATGTTATACATCCATTCAGTTTTGTAAAAAGTAAAGGCAAAGGTGATAAATATTATATTCTTAAAACCTTATTTAACTTGTGCTTTGCTACATTTACATGAGTAATATACAAATATAATTTGCAACATTGCATTCCTTCTGTTATAATAGTGTGTGTGTATATATATATATACATATTCATCTAAATTTCTTCTTTTAGTCTATATTCAATTTTAATGTTGGTCTTATTTTGTCAAAAACACTTCTACAGGAGATTTTGAGGACATGTATTTATAACTAACATTGGCTCTCATTATTCAAGAAAACATTTTTATTTTGTAGCTTTATCATTCTAGCATTTAAAATATCAGTACTCAAAACTCTTAAAAAAAGAAAGAAAAGTAAGCTTATTAAATCATCAATATAATTTTTAGTAAAGTTATCTTTACTTTAAAATGTATTGCTATGTACCAGATCACATTTTAACATGGTCCACAATTATCTGCTTTGATACTTATAAGTACATACTCATTAGCAAGAAAATATGCCCATTTTGTTTTACAAAGAATGTATTAACATTCAAAAACTCACAGCTTTTAATTTTTTCTTTAATAGCTGTCATATGAATGATCACTGTGGTAATATATTAACAATGTCTCAATACAGAGACACTAATATCAATCTTCCTATAAAAATAGGTTTGGTAGCCCTTTTTGGAAAATGTAATACAAGAAAATCTTGTGGAGAATCTGATTTCCAGAATAGGTTAAAGTTGTATTTTCTCCATACCAAAGAAATCAAGCACTGTGTGAAAGTTTTACATTTTCTACTGCTACATCTGAACTCTGAGTAGACACACAGGAAACATTTCTATCCTTACAGGATGTTAATACAAATGCACAGATGACAGCCAGAAAAGCCACAAAATGAATCTCAACAAGTCCACAAGAAGACAGATGTCAAAGGTAACAAGGAAGTTTTGTGACCCTCCTGCAAAAGGTAACATTTGAAATGGACCTTGAAGTATAACACTTGACATATTAAGACAGAAGGAAAAGAAATATAGATAAACACTTAAAATATGTACATGGAAAGAAAAGAAGTGGACAAAATGGCTAAGAAAAAGTGGTTTTATGTGACAAAAGTCCATGATACTGAATATTTTTCATACACATAATCATCATTGGTACTTCTGTTGAAAAATATTCAGTTCTTTACCCATTTTTCATTGGGTAATCTGTTTGGAAGAGTTAAGTTTCATAGTTCTTTATATATTCTCGATAATATTTCTCTATCAGAAAAGTAGACAGTAAGGGGCCGGGGAGTTAGCTCAATGGTTCCGGCGCCTGTCTTGCAAGCGCAAGGGCCGGGGTTCGATTCCCTGGTAACCACATACCATACTAGGCATGGAGACTCACACCCAGCAGCAACCAGTGCCACATACCACAGTGCCGGGCGTGGTGGCTCACGCCTGTAATCCCAGCACTCGGGAGGCAGAGGCAGGAGGATTGCTGTGATGTGAGTTTGAGGCTGATCTCAGGGCCAGCCTGAACCACAAAGCGAAACCCTGTCTCAAAAAATCTAAAAAAAAAAAAAAAGAAAAGAAAAGTAGACAGTAAAACTTTTCCCCCATTCTGTAAATCATCTTTCCCCTCTGAAAATGATTACTTTCGCTGTGCAGAAGCTTTTAAATTTGATACAACCTCATTCATAGATTCTTTGTGTTATTTTCTATGCTCTTGGACTTCAACTCAGGAAGTCTTTCCTTGTGATAGGAAAATTTTGAAAATGGAAAAGGGTCTAGTGTAACAATAGAGAAAAAAAGAGAGAAGATAAACAGATTGAAAATGTGCAAGGTGTATCCACGCAAGTACCAATTTCCCAAAGCATACGTCTCCTGTGTGCATTACAAATGTGCACTGAAAACTAACAAATGAACAAACACAAAGCCCTGGTGATAGATGTGAGCCAAATTCACTGTTTTCAGATATCAGGATTTTTGTGTTCACTCTGAAATGTGCATTTTTTAATCTTGCAATTTCACATGTGTGTTTGTACATATCTGTGTGTGTCTGAAAAAGACAAGATAGATGAATACTATATTTAGAAGACAACTTATGTGTTTTGAAAGGAGGAGAAAAACTATGAAAATTAAAATAAAATTCCAGAAAGTATGGCACATAATACTCACCAGTAATATCTAGGTATGTGCAACAGTGATGTGGATAACACAACTGTAATTTACAAGCAGTTTTAAGATTTCATCTCTGCATTCATGACCACATAAATTCCACAAAAGAATTGTGTGTGATATGATATGCAAAGTCTAGTGTTACTTTCTAAAAATGCAAATTAGTCATTTTTACATTTTTAAAACTACAAATTGATCACAAATTCTACATTCCAGTTATGACAATTAACGAATCCTTGGGGACAAACTTTACAATTGCTTTTAGCATAGAAGTGTATTCTGATAACAGTACAAAAACCAAGGACAATACAGAGTTGCTAGAGAGCTTATTATATTTAAGAATAATATAATAGAAATTATTCATTAGATAGATACACCATTTTCTTTTCACAGGGAAGGAAAAGGACAGAACAGATTTCAGAGATCTAGATAAGGACATTAACAGAAAGAGTCAGGATCATGGCAATGGTAATAGAGAAGAGGGACAATGCAGAAACCTGATCTAAGATAGGAAGGAAAGGGGCATCTCTCTAATGACAGGGGAGTGTCCAATAATGCAACAGTACTTTGCTGACAGCACGGGATTTTAAGGCAGTTCAGGGTTGAGAAAATCGAATACATTCAGTATTAAATTCAGGAAATGGGAGAGTCACTTGCTCGATAACATTCAGTTGAGGTTCCATAGTCAGAAACATAGCTATATTTGAAAGATAAATGTTACAGAGATAGACAAAAAGAACAAAGATTCAGAAGTTTAGACTAAGGTTAAAAATTCACCTAAATCATTATATAGTAGCCTTATCTATTTAAAGCAAAGAGAAAGAAGAAAATTTGATAAAGGAATCTCTGAGAAGGAAGCAATGAGCATGGCATAGTTTAAAATAATTCTGAGTAAAACAAATTTTAGAGGGAAGAAAGAAAAAACCTAAGAAAGGCTTCAGAAATTATAGAGATCACAGCAAGAGAGTTTTACCATTTTATTTTATTATCAATGAGGTGGCTAGTACTACAACTGGACAAGTTGAGAGCGAATAATAATTGAGTGTTTGTTATGTAACAAATAATTGTGTGAGGGTGGGATGATTATAATAAAAACACAAATAAGTCATGGGATTCACTGTATTGTAAAATTCAGTACAGCTGATAGAAACAAGCAACTATTAGGAAATAAACAGAGTGGGACATCAAAGAAATGTGTTCCTAATGGTGTATCTAATGATTTTGTGACTTGAAAATTTCAGTTTAAGTTTCTGCATTTATTTGAAAAATGTTTTGTGTTTCTAAACCAAAGCTCATTAGTTAGTTGCGGGGTCTCTCACTTGTGCATTATCAGCAATATGTATGGGATGGAATGAAGACCCACTGCATAATCTAGACAGAAAGCATCAAACTAGTGAGCCCCATGCACTACATGAACACAAGTGCCCTCTCCAGGGAACAGGCCTGAACCACACTAACTCTGATGACTTCCTGGTCTTGGACTTCCTGGGCTTCATATCTGTGAGCACTACATATCTGTTATGTGTAAGACTCACAGTTGATGCTACTTTTGTTCCAACAATGCTAGCAGACTAACATATTATTCTTTTCAATGTAGATATTGAACAGGGTACATGCCTCCAAATCCAGCCCTGCATGAAGTTAATTCTAGCACACCACTGCTCCTACAGTCATACCTCTATGACCCACCCAGAAGTTATCATTAATCACATACTGGTAATCACATCAACAATCAAGATAAGCCTATACATTACTTGACATTTACTTCTACTCTATCACTTCTTAGGCTGCTACACTTAAAATACATCATGGTCTTAACCTATCTTACCATGGCCTTCTGACCACCTTGATTTTGACTGTTATCACTACCTACATGGATCGTTCCAACAGCTGGTAAGCTGAGCTGCTGGCTTCTATTTTTCTCCTTGTTCACAAGAGAGTGGCCAAAATGATTCTGCTAAAGTTTGCACAACAAATTCAATTCTCAAAGTCCAGAAATGGCCTCAATTATCTCAAAATAAAACATAATGTCCTTAAATTATATAATCTGACTCCCAATAAAGCGCCTTATTTTGGTTTTTTCTCTCCTTCACCAGAGGAATTAACTGGTACAGCATCAGAAACATGGCAGGTCTTCAATGAACAGCTGTCCAATGAGGGGATAATTAAATAAGTGATTTAATGGAAAGAAGTATATGATCATTATGCAGCTGAATACTGTATAGAAGTATAAATTGAGAAAATGAATGCAAATAAATCTTCAAGCTCTCTGAAAATCCTGACAGGTAATAACCACAGGTATTAAACTAAAAATATCCACTTTATGAAGTGATATTTACTGTGATAGCAGTCATAAAATGCACATTTCTTGGAAGACATCAAGTAAATTTAATTTAGTTCTATGTTAAATGGTTTCTCACTCAATCCTTTTGTTTTCAAAAACTTAAATATCAATAAATGTATTTCCTTATGGATATTATTTCTAACATTTAAATGTCTGACCTCTAAAACAGCAGGAATTGATTAACATTTAACAACACCGAAATGTGAAGAAATGAGGAAATTAATTATTGCACCTCATATCTCAGAGCTTATGGCTCAGTTTTAATGCACCATATAATGGTTTTAGATTTCAGAAAATCTGTTTAAAATTAATGATTTTACATACGTGGACCTCAAACAAGGGGAACTCAACACTATTCAAAGACCAAATGATCACTGAATTGAATGCAAATAAATAATCAGAAAGGTCAGTACAATCTTCACTCAGACTCTGTCAGAAATCAACAATATAAGTAAAGATTGTTTAAATTACTCTTTTATGTGATCTTCTATTATCTACCCTATTGCCTGATATAAAATAAAGAATTTCAGATTTAGGAAGAAAATTGAACAGAATAGTGTAAATTTTTAAATATTGCTATAAGAATGATTCTTTCAAATATATAAGCTTTATGATGGCTCCACTCTGTTCAAATTTATGCAATGGCTTCTCTGTATTCATAGTCAAATCATTGTTGTATGTCACAGAACTGCAAACTAGACTCATCTTACCTCTGACATAATTCCTACAAAATATCTGTTTTTCCTTTTCCATTTACCCCTTGTTTATCATAAACTATTACCCAGATTAGTACTCTTGTTGATGTGACACTCCTTTTTCAGTAGGGAGGGAATAATAATTGACTATTTGTTATGTAACAGATAATTCTGTGAGGGTGGGATGATTATAATAAAAACACAAATAAGTCATGGGATTCACTGTATCCCATGATGATATTTCACGATAGTCCAATTTTCTACTTCAAGAGATATGCCACCTTCTTACTAATACTAGGAATTTATACAGTGCAAACATAAATATATATATAATACCAACCAGTTTTATACTTGATAATAAAGGCACTAAGTACCTCATTAGTAGTGAATCAAACAAAATTATCTACCATCACTGCTCTCAAATTACTGCAGAAATGTTAGCTAACCCACTTGCCTCTGTACACCTATGCATACAGGCACAGACATCTGTATGTTCTTACTGCTATTAGAAAAATGTGTTTTACTTTTTAACTCAAAAGTTTCATTTAAAGATTTCTAGAAAGATCATCTTTTAAAGTTAAAATAAGTACATATCAAAACTTCTTTGAATATAATGCTAAATTTTTAGGAACTCACAATTGATACTAATAGTACACCTTTTAAAAACCATGATTTAAACTGAGAAAGAATTTTCCAATAAAGAATCAAAAACAAAAGAGAAGACATTAAGAATATACTGAGAATAAAGAATCACAGTTTTTGTAAATATCAGCCAAAGAAAATGAACATTTCTCTCAAAATCTAACTCACAAAATAAATGGTTAACAGAAAGTAAACCTATTTAAAAATTTAAACATACAAAAATAAACTTCAATGATTATGCAACTTCCATACTGGATAACATAATAATAAATTTATAGGGCCAGGGATTTATCTCAGTGGTTCCGGCACCTGTCTTGCATGTGCAAGGACCTGGGTTCAATCCCCAGTTAACCGCATACAATACTGGCCATGGAGACTCATGCCCAGCAGCGATCAGTACCACATACCACAGTGCGGGGCGTGGTGGCTCACACCTGTAATCCCAGCACTCAGGAAGCAGAGGCAGCAGGATTGCTGTGATGTGAGGTTGAGGCTGAGATCAGGGCCAGCCTGAACTACAAAGCGAGACCCTGTCTCAAAAAAAAAAAAAATTATAATAAAATAAAATAATAATTATAATAATTGTAACTTTATAATACCAAAGTTTTAATTTTAAATCTTAAAATTAGGTTATTCAGTCAATAAACTCTTTCTTATCCATAGCTGTCAAGTTTATACATCATTAACTGGAGTCTTCAAAAGTAAAAACTGCCTATAAAAACTACTTACATCTGTTTCTATTCAGTTTTAAAACTTCATTCCTTTCTTTGTCAAAATTCAAGACTGTTTCAAGACCATTAATAGTAAAAACAAACAGCATGTGCCTTGTTGCTAAATTATGAGAATATTTTTCATGGTTCTCTATTAATTAATTATTGAAAAATGTCTTTCTTCGCTTCTTTGTATTTACTATCATGGCAGTATTTATTTTGAACAGAAACATGCTGTGAATTTTGTTGAACACATTTTTACCATGCATGAAAAACACAACTAAAATCTTTCTTGCTCACCATTTTTATGCTATTTCCCAATGCTTACCTTCCTAGAAATCTCCCCCACTGATCATTCCATATTATTCTTTCAAGGACATTTTATTTTAATTACAAGGTTTCAAAGTAATTTGCAGTGACATCCAAAGAGAGAATTACTTTTCAAATAGCATCAGCTTTATAATGCTTCCTAAAAGGTGATGTTGAGTGCTTTATGTTTTTATAATTTTTTCCCTAATAACTGGTCTATTTAAGTATTTTTTTCCATTTTAAAATTTTATTTCTATTTAAGTTTTGAAATTTTATACCTATTTAAGTTTTTATTTCCAATCTTCTATTGTTGATATATATATTCATAAATTACTATTTTCCCTAGGTTTCCTAAACAAAATATTTCTAAATTTCTGCATATAAAGCTTATCTCCAAATTATCATGAGTTTGTAGCTTTGCTTTCTCTACTTTTACTGTATTATGTTAACCATTTATGTTTCTGAAGAACTACTTCTTCAATTATTTAATTGATTAAATTTTAGTAAACATAAATCTCTTTATTTTCACTAAATTCTAATTTTCTTTGTTATTGTTTTCATTACCACTTGACAGGGTGTAGACCTAAAAGGTACCAAAAAGCTTGTACTCCTAAGTGGACTTTCAGAGGGGTCTAGCTCACTGCTCTCATCAGCAGAAGTATCCACTGATGAGTCAGGAGGTGTTGTGCCCTGCAGGAGTCCGAGTCAAAAACGAGTGGTCTCCTGTGTGTTCTTATCCCCAGTGCCTCCCTTCCTGCCTGCTTCTTGGCACTTAGAATGCAAGGTTCTATCACCCCCAGAAGGAACAAAAGATTCAATAAAGATATGCTGAGTTCTCAGAGTAGCAAAGAAAACAAAATTAAAGAAATGAGGCAAGATAAAATATAATCCAATTAAACAAAATATTATGTAAACTATGAAGGCAAAGTTCAGAAAGTTGACACTGTCTTTCACTATGGGATATCATTATCAGAAATTTTGCTTGACGTTCTGTAAAAAAATTATCAAATACTCCAGTTGACCAAAATTATTAAAAGAAGCACCATTCTAAGATCAATTAGTGAACAATGAATGTATACACATTAGACAGAATGGACCAAAGGAATAGAGGTAACAAACTATACAATAAGTTTGTTGAATAAGATATGTTATAAATGTGGGATCTATAACATCACCTAAAATTTTATATTTAAAATTAAGAAGTAAATAAATATCTAACTAAATTCATAACAGCTCACATGAGATCATTCAATAGTATATTAAAAATAGAGGATGAATTCTAGCATTATAGTGTGAATGTATAAGAATTTCTGAAAGTCACAAGATACAAAAATAAATAGGTCACATACACAAGATTTTATACGACCAAATTGCATGCCAGAATTAAGTTCAACATATATTTGTATTAGTGTAGTGTAAAGCAACTAAAAAAGGAAAAAAAACCCACAAATTACAAAGATTCATTATGTGATATATATTTTCAAATAAAAGTAAAAGATAGAAGCAAATGGATGCAGTCAAGTACACAATTCTCGACTGTAATCTCAGCACCTGGGAAAAAGAGGCAGGAGGACTGGCAGAGCTGAGGCCAGCCTATGCTATACAGGGGGTTCAAGACCATTCTGAACTACAAACAAACAAGTGAATGGTTGACTGACCATGATAAACACGTATGTACAAATACTCGCCAGGCTCAACATGGAAGGATATACCTGAAATCCTTGCAGTCTGGAAGTCTGAGGCAAAAAGATAGCAAATTCAAGCTCTACTATGGGTCATTTAGCAATTTAACAGAAAAATAATAAAGATTTTAAACATTTTTCAAAAGGCTATGGATATGGCTCTGAACGATGGCTCTAACTTAAATTTTAAGTATCACACACACACACACACAAAAAAAAAAAAAACCACAAGTACTCAACAACATGGTAAGAAAGTAAAATCACAATCACATTGAAAGATCATTCACAACAGCAAAGGGAATTTATTCAAGGATGATTATACATATGAAAAAGGAAGATATTGATCAAAGGGTGCAAATATTCAGCTGTAAGATTATCAATTCCTGAGTTCTACTACACAACCTGATGACAAAATTCATAGTCTTATATTGTATACTTAAAACTTACTAAGAGAGTACATCTCAAGTATTTTCCCAGTATATCAAGGCAGTAACTATGTGCAGTGACAGAAACCAGTGATCTTCATTTTGCCAACTATTTGATAATGTATACACATATCAAATTTTCCATTTAATATTTTGAATATATACAATTTTTATCAATTATATACTAATAAATCTCAAGGTATATACAATTAATTTTTAAGGCTTAGAAATTCCAATTAAAATTATAATGCCCTGGAAAAAATATTGATGGATTAAAAATATATACTAACCAAGTAAAAAATATAAAAGAAAACAGGGACACGACATCAGTATTTAACAAACAGAATAAATAGCATTACATATTAAAGGATGATTTATAATAATGAAATAATCAATTTATAATACAGTAAGTGATATCTATGCATACCAATTACATGGCAGCAACTGTCCCAAATCATTTCCTACACAAGATTTAACTTCCAATAGAAGCAAGGTAATATATCAAGAAATTATATAATTCTAAACTCTGTGTAGACTTACTAAAATTTTTTGTAAAGAATAGAGAAATATCTAACTAGGATTATTAATAATGCTATTTTTAAAAATTGTGAAATAGGTATATTTTATACACATATCATGATCACAGATCACATTGAACACTGACAATTTGTATCAGTATATAACATGACTTTATTCTCATTTTTTCCCATTCCACTACCCACCCTACAACCCTCCACCACCTACACACATAAGCTTTGTTTCCATTTTTTCTACCATCACAGTTTTTCCTTTGCCCTCATTACTTACACCTACCCCATTTTCCTTTGAATGATTTATACTGTACAATATCTAGCATACATTTTATAACTCATTTATACTTTTTTTCATATCAGAGAAAAGATACAGTATTTACACATCTGTGATTTCATTTATGGGTATGTCCTGAAAGTATGAACATTTGAATATGAAAGACTCAAATTTGTCATTCTTTATGACAGAGTAATACTCCATTCCATAGAAAAAACACATCTTCTTTATCTAGTCTCCAAATTACAGATAATTGGGTTGTTTCCAAGATTTAGGTGTTACAAACTGAGCTGTTATAAACATGGGTACTCATATATCTCTGTGCTATAAATCTTTTAATTCTTTCATGTATATACCTAGGAGGGGAATAGCAGGGTCAAATTGGACCTTTAATCCTAGATTTTGAGGAATCTCCACACTGATCTCGACAGTGGTTGGACCAGTCTATGTTCCCACCAACAGCAAAAGGCCCAAAGTTCAATACCCAGTGCCAATAAAAAAGGTTAAGTATATGCCTAACCTAAACTCTGAGGTCAAATCATGTTTACTTTCTATATCCACACAGAATACTTTGAAAAACTGACATTATTTTAGGCCATAAGGAAGGTAGAAATATATATATATATATATATATATATATATATATATATATATGTATGCATATATATATATATATATGCATATATATGTATCAATATGATTTATAACATCAATAATAATCCAAGTTATATCACTTGGTTTCTTACGGGCTCAAAAAGCTATTTATAAATCTTAGTGAAAGAATAAATGACATATATATATCATATACTGATACAAATATATGTGTGTGTGTATATATATATATATATGCACATATGATAAGTGAATATTACATAAACTGTATTTTCCAATTATCATGAAACTAATATCAAAATTCAAAACACAATAGCTGTGTACAGGAAAATACATATATATCTCATAATATATCCACATACCCTACCCAAGATCACTGAAGAGGACATTTCCATACTATAAATGTTTTATAGAATATCCTCAAGATTAAACCACTAAATAAAAGAGTAGTGATGGATACTCTATTAACATTATAATACTCAAATATCCCAGCTCTAAGGAGGTATTTGACTTACGGGAAAAAAATTAAACATATTTGAATATAGTCAGGTATAAGGCTTGGATATCCACTACTTTTATCTCTATTTGACATTGTTTTGTAGGTATTATCCAAATTGTTTATTTGGAACTAATCTGACATTTTTAATGGAAAACTCAAAAGCATTAGTAAAAATCATTTTAAAAATTTATTAAAGTATGAGAAGGTATAACATAAAGAAATCCTATGTCATTGACAAGATAATAGAACAACAGAATGGTACAGTATAATTAAAAATGGTTGAATAAGTCCTAATACACTTGTAAGCAAAATATTAAGCTTATAAAGTGCATACTTGAAAAAAAGAAAAAAAAAAACTTTCCTAGAAGCCAGTGATGAAAATATGACAACATACAAGGACTATTCTTCCTAAGTGACTTTAAACATCAGTAATAATCCAACAGCTATATCACTTGGTTTCTTATGGGATCAAAAAGCTGTTTATAAATCTCAGTGAAAGAATATATAACAATAGGATTCACCATGGCTTAATAGTGGAGCCTACTGTTTGCCACTATCACAGAGAAGCACCACAGCCACACAGAAAAGACCGAACTGCAAGAATAGTATGAAATAAAACTCTGGAAAACAGCACAAGAGTAAGAAGAAAGTTTAACAGGCCCAATAGGCAAAAGGGCAACATAAAGGCAGGAGGGGACAAAAGCCCTGCCATGTAACCAGAGCTCCCTGGCCAGACAGAATTTCAACATTCAGGAAGAGACGAGGGAAGATCCAGGCAATCTCCAACACAGCAACCAAGTAGATAACTAAAGAGGGTAGAATTACATATCCTCTTAGTCTTCATATCCTTTTTAGGGTATGACTGGAGCTAAAGTAATTACCCTGATCCAAAGAAGAAACACTCTGAACATCCAGAACCACACACAGATCCAAGCAATGACTTCCTATATAAATCAATACTGCACTCCACCCTGGCCTCAGGGCCAGTAGCCAGAGTTCTGACCTTTCTAGGAGCCCAGGTATTGAGTGTATCTCAATGAGTAGAGAACAGGTCAGTCATCTTACTCCACAACCAGCAGCCTCTAGAACTAAAAGCTTCAGCAACATACATGTGTAATGTATAATAGGTGTGTAAAATATCCTTTGTAGTTTACAGCACTAAACCTTATCCCTTGCAACATGAAGAAGTTCCCATCATGTTTTACAATTCCAGAACTATGAATAGCAGTGCCACTATAATAACATCACCCATATTTACTTGCTAAGACTTAGCAAAGGGAACTTCTACATTCTATCACCTTGCCACCAGGACTACTAGTGCTACAAGTCCAACTGTAACTCACCCATGTCCCATACGACTTGAAGAAGATACTAGTCATGTTCTGCAGCTCTGAAACTATTACTATTACTGCACAAGACTTGGCATTAACTGTGCTAAGCCCATGAGATCTGCATAAGCCTCATTTTATAACCTATAATATTGCTACATCAACCTCACAATCTCCTGAACTTGGCCCCTAGGACCTGAAGGACATCATATCTCTTTCTTTTATTTTCCGTACCATGGCCACCACTTCCATAGATGAGTAGCACACATTTATCTAGCGTGAGCTAGAGAAGGTTTGCCACATATTTCATATTCTAGGCTCGAGGAAGCTGGTATTATAAACCTTATATGCATGAAAATATACATGCATGCAAAGTCAAAAACTTACATTGATCAACTGCTGCAATCTAGACTACAGATGAACATGCATACACTGCTGAACATGTTACATTGATATATATTACTAAGCTTAAGAAAGCAAGACTAGGGCCAGGGAGTTAGCTCGGTGGTTCCGGCGCCTGTCTTGCAAGTGCAAGGACCCGGTTCAATCCCAGGTAGCCACATAACATATTGGGCATGGAGACTCACACCCAGCAGCAACTAGTACCACATACCACAGTGCCGGGCGTGGTGGCTCATGCCTGTAATCCCAGCACTCGGGAGGCAGAGGCAGGAGGATTGCTGTGATGTGAGTTTGAGGCTGAGCTCAGGGCCAGCCTGAACCACAAAGTGAGACCCTGTCTCAAAAAATATATATATAAAAAAAAATGCAAGACTACAATTTTCACTGAATCTATAACCTCAGTCAAACACTGACCCAAATGACATCATACTTAACTTCTAGATGAAGAAAATCTTGTACTAAGAAATCCATTACATAAAATAAGAAGTAACTACTACAACAGATGAACAGACATAAAAACACAAGAAGGAAGAAAAATGTTGTTCAAGAATTGACTGTGATCTAAATGAAATCTATCAAAGACCCGAATAATAGTTCCAAATAATGACCTTTGGTAAAATCAATGATATGCAAGAAGATATACACAGAAAATGGAATGAAATAATTTTTGAGATACCATGATATGAATGATGAATCTAAGAATGAGTCAGAAACTATAAGCAATGAGTCAGTCAGAAGTTTTGGAGCACATGGGCCGGGGAGTTAGCTCAGTGGTTCTGGCGCCTGTCTTGCAACCCCAAAGACCTGGGTTTGATCCCCAGTAACCACATACCATACTGGCCGTTGAGACTCATGCCCAGCAGCAACCAGTACCACATACCACAGTGCCGGGCATGTTGCTCACGCCTGTAATCCCAGCACTCAGGAGGCAGAGGCAGGAGGATTGCTGTGATGTGAGTTGGAGGCTGAGCTCAGGGCCAGCCTGAACCACAAAGCGAGACCCTGTCTCAAAAAAATCTAAAAAAAAAAGAAAAAAGAAGAAGAAATTTTGGAGCACAATATTTCAATGAAATAAAAAATATATGACAGAGGATTACCACAACAAACTAGATTAAGCAAAAGAAAAATTTAAACTGAAAGACAGCTCTTTTGTTATAACTATGTCAAAAAGGAAAAACTGAAAACTCACTAAAAAAATAATAAAAAGTGTCTTATCTTCTAAAAATATCGAATAAATTCAAAGGACCTCAACTAGACTTAACCAAGTTGAAATTCTCAGAGACATAATCAAAGTATTACAAGTACCAAAAAGGGATAATTCTAAGAGAATAAAATAAGTCTCAACCCACATATAAGGTATCTCTCAATAAAACAGATTTCTCAGCAAGAAAAAATCATAAAAGACTTAAAGAGAGTAAGACAGTACCTCTACAGTTTTAAATGGAAAACTGAAAACAAAATAAAGCAAAACAAAATCCTGAGAGGCAAAAATTACTGTATCCAACAAAAATATTACTTCAGGAATGAGGAGAAGTCATTTCTCATAGTAAAAAACCTGAGTTTAGCCTTACAAAAAAATTTTTGATATTTCTAAACTCAGAGCAAAATAAATGATACCTGCAATTGGGAAAAACTATCAAAGCACATAATTCACTAGGATAATATACAAAAGAAAAACAAAAGTGAATATACCTTATCATGCCCAAAAATTACCAGCCCACAAAGATAAATTAGAAACAGTAGAAAGGATAAAAAATATTCAATATAATCAGATAATAATTTTAAGTGACAAGAAGTAGGTAGTATGAATAATAACCGTGAATGTCCATAGATTAAAGTTACCAATCAAAAAGTCATAAATTGGTCTGATAATTAAGAAGCATAACACAATTCTAGAAACTCACTTCAATTATATATATATATATATATATATATATATATAATGTTTTATACTCACTCACACATGCAAACATGCATATACTCAAAACACTGGACCAACCCAAATTAATGTAAATATTATGAGTTCTTAAAGTTCTTAAAGAGTCCAGTACAGTAGTAGTTGGCAATTCAACATCACATATCCCAAGTTCATTAACACTAATTATCAAGGCACTGTATCAACAGAGGTATGCTGGAATTAAATCATACTTTAGAGCAAATGAAAATAAAAGATACAGAAAAGAAGAATCCACAATGTTCTTGTCAAATGGAACATTTTATAGGATTGATATGTCACAAATTAAGAACCAAAAATTTATAAAAAAAACTGCCATTATTTTGTGTTTACTTAAACCAAATGAAAAAAACTGAAAATTATCAAAAAGTATAACAATGTAAATATAATAATAAATGAATATGGAAAAAATGTTTGTTAAATATATAGTGGTTGTTAAAAATAACAATTGTGATGCTAATAAAAAAGGAAACAAAGCTGATGTATATACTGGGTGGGACTGCAGGAGTGTAAGGGAATGGGAAACAACAAAAATCAAGTCATGTCATACACTAGTACAAATTGTCAATGTTGAATATGATCATGATGTGTATATAAAATGTACCTATTTCATAATAAAAATATTTTTAAAAAGCAAGAAAATTAAAAATGAAATAAATGAAAATTAAAATAGAACATATTGAAACCTGCGGCACACACAATAGTGGAAATGAGAAGAAAATTTAAATTAACAAATGCATAAAAAACAAATAAATAAATCTCAAATAACCAGCCTAACTATTCCCTTCAGGGGCATACAGGAGGAAGAACACACCAAACCCAAAATTAGTAAAAGAGAAAAAAACAAAGACCAAATATGTAATTAAAACTAAAAATAATATAAAAGAGGGGCCGGAAATTTAGTTCAGTGGTTCTGTGCCTGTCTTGCAAGCACAAGGGCTCAGTTTCAATTCCCAGTATCCACATACAATAGTGGGGGCATGGAGACTCACATCCACCAGCCATGAGTACCACATATCACAGTGCCAGGAGTGGTGGCTCACACCTGTAATCCCACCACTGGGAGGCAGAGGCAGGAAGATTGCTGTGAGCTCAAGGCTGAGCTCATTGCCAGACTGAACTACAAAAGCAAGACCCTGTCTCAAATAAATAAATAAATGAACAAGTGAAATAAATAGGTCACAGATGTGTAAATACTGTATCTTTTCTCTGGTATGAGAAAATGAAGATATAAATGAGTTCTAATATATAAAATAGATATTGTGACATAGAAAATAATTAAAAGGCAATGGGTGCTAGGGGTAAGAATGGAAAAATTATAATAATAATTTTAATTTAATAATAATAATAAAAAAAGAAAAATCTGTATACAGTGGGTGAGGGGTGAGGGGTGGGTAAGGGAATAGGAAAAAATGAGAATTAAATGGAGTCATATCTAATACTGGGTACAAATTCTCAGTGCTGAAAATGATTATGATGTGTATACATAATATATCAATAAAGATTTGGATTAAGAAAAATAAATTAAAAAATAAAATAAATACAAAATATCAAGAAGCAAAGTTTTGAATTTTGAAAAAAAATGAACATAATTAATAAATATTTAAGGAGACTAACAACAGCAAAAAAAAAAAGAGCCAAATAAAATCAGAGGTTAAAAAGGAGACTGATATAATCAAAAAAGAAAGGATCCAAAAAAATTGTTAATAATTATGTGCAAACCAATTAGAAACCCTGGATGACATTAAAGCCTTAAATACAATCTCCCAAAACTAAATGAAATGAAACAGAAAAAGTAAACACATTAATAATGTGAAGTGAAGCTAAAGCAAATAAGGTCAAAGGCCTGAAGGCTTTCTGGCTCAATTGTACAAACCATTTCAAGAAAGACTAATCCAATATTCTCTAGATATTCCAAAATATTGAAAAAGAAAGACTTTACCAAGTACTTTTTTTGAGGCTATCCTTACCCTGACATCAAAACCAGATATAGAAGTAAATAAGGAAGAGAAAGAGAAAAAACACTGATGGTAAAAAAGAGAGAAACAAAGATTATGTGTATAGGGGGTGGGGGGTTGTAGGGTGAGAAGGGGAATGGGAAATATGAGAATAATGTCATTTCATGTTCTGGTACAAACTCTTATTGTGAATTATGATCAAAATGTGTATGTAAAATGTACCAATAAAATCAATTTAAAAACACAAAGATATGAGAAGAGATATAAATATGAACATCACTGATGGATGCTTTGGCAAAATATTCTCAGGAAAACATTAAGAGACTAAATTTAAAAATGGACCAAAAAGCTGACAAAGTGAGTTTCACCACAGGCACGAAACAATAAGTTTCACATTTACACAGCAGTAAATATATTCCACCAACACAAAGGTTTATGAACATCTCAATGGATATAGAAAAGCACTGAACAAGATTTAACATCTTTTCACGATGAAAGTTTTCAATAAACTATATATACACAGAACACATGTCAAAATACAAGAATCTACATATGAACATAACATATTATTCAAACAAGTAAAACATGAAGACAGTTCATCTAAGATATAGAAGAAAGCAGGGATCTCTACTTTCACTATCCTTACTTAAAAGAATTAAAAGTTATAGTGAGATTAGTTAAACAAGAAGAAGAAAGTCAATAAGTTTGGAAAAGAGGGACTCAAATTATTCATGTGCACAAGTGACAGAATTTTATGCATACAGCAATCTAAATAAACAAATAAAAAGCTATTTGGCTCAGAAAGAAATTCATTAAGTTGCATGATATTTAAAACAGTAGTTTACACACACACACACACAAACACAAACACAAATAGTGAACTTCCTGAAAAAGAAATAAAGAAAACAACATCAATCTCAAAAGCTACAAAATTAAAATATATTGTATGCATTTAATTAAAAAAACAAAGATCTCTAAAAGGAAATGTATAAACCACTGATAAAATGTATTATGTAAGATACAAAAACGGCAATATATTACACATTTATTGAGTAGACAAATGAGTATTAAAATGTCCACACATCCCAAAGTAGTTTATAGACTCAGTGCAATTCCCCTCAAAACACCAACACTCTTTGCAAATATTAAAAAATTTCAAAAATTCATATGGAAATAGAAAGTTTCAGAAGAAACAAAATGATAGTGATGAAAAGGAAAACATAAATGAAATGGACACTAAAAAAAAAGAAAAAGAGGAAGTAAGCAATGTCTTAAGAGTGAGTAAGCAGTAGATGTAGAGTAGGTCAATGTTTGGCAGAGGGTAATCATACAAAAATATCAAAACACCTTAAATTTTATATTTTCATATCTAAAATCACAATACTGTTGCTTGGATATTACTAGAGTATATAGAAAAGAATGAACATGATGGGCCGGGGATACAGCTCAGTGGTTCCAGTGCCTGTCTTGCAAGCGTAAGGACCTGTGTTCAATCCCTGGAAACCACATAACAATACTGGGCGTGGAGACTCACCCCAGCAGCATCCAGTACCACATACCACAGTGCCTGGCATGGTGGCTCACGCCTGTAATCCCAGCACTCAGGAGGCAGAGGCAGGAGGATTGTGATGTGAGTTTGAGGCTGAGCTCGGGGCCAGCCTGAACAAAGCGAGACCCTGTCTCAAAAAACCTTTAAAAAAAAAAAAAAAGAAGAAGAAGAAGAAGAAACATGATACCCAGCAACAGACCCAAGAGAACAGAAAATCTATTTTAACAGGATGACAAACATCAAGTCCCAGAACTATTTTGCTATTAAGCGGCTTTACTTTGTGTTGTTTTGTATTTTTTATTTCTTTCACTAAGTTAATATAGCAAGGAAACACTGGGAGGTTTTAACCTCATAGTTCCTTTCAAAGATCTTTGTCTTTATTTTAAATGATGTGTGAGGTTAAGAAAGTGAAGTTATAAAGTGAGGGAATCAGCCCACTTTTATTTATTAAACATAGGAATCTTTAGCCTCAAGTTTTTAAAAACACACTTAAATGGCTCCTGTAATAATATGAATTTCAAACTAAAAATTAAATTCTTCTCAAGTCTGAGCTTCACAAGATGGAGGTAAGAGCTATTTTGCTATTCTCAAATGAGGCAAAGAGGTTTCCAGAACCGAAAGAGTTGGAAAATAAGATCCAGGGAAAACCTCATACTAATAACCTTAAAAATGTACACCATAACATTTCAGTAGTTTCACAGGTGGAAAAATGTGAAATGTGTTTGCACTATCTGCCATAAGCCAATTTTAGCTACATCAAGCCATATGGTTTGGGAAACTGGGAGTTTCAGAAGAATTCAAAGTGAAATTTAACAGTACTGTTGGAAAACAGTTTATACAGAGTGTACAAGCCATTCTAAGACACAACACGGAATTTTTTCCCCTTTCTCCCCCTTCTACAAAACAATATAAACTACCATAGAGAAATTTAAAAACAGAATACACAGGGTTTTTGTACTTTTCTGAAAACTACTGTATTGTTACATAGATATATACAAAATTTTGTTGTAAGGCTTAGGAAGAATTATTGGTTATTTCTTATCTATACCACTAGAAACCTTCAATATGACACATACACTTAATTATCTGATATTAATTTAAAATTTCATTATATTAAATTATTACTTACATTTATGAAGATAAATATTGCTAGAAAATTATTCAAGGAAATGCATGAGAAAAAGTAAAAATTACATTTAAATGTATAGATTATATTAGAAATTCTGGTTTTTATAACAGAACAACTTAATAAGAGCCAAAATATAAACTTTTTAAATTGTCCTTGTGTTTTAATTTATCAAATGCATTATAAAAAATTCACAGGCCGTGATTTTTAAAACAGTACAGTAAGGTTTGTAATTTGATTTTATTTGTCTCCTTAGGTTTTATTGTACTTAAAATTTTGGCTTATACATCATATAAACAGAGCAACTCAAATATATTCATAAAAATTATTAATTTAAAAACCCTCCAAATCTAACAAACTATTTCCAATAATAAAAGAGAAAATGTGCAATAGAATTCCTTGTTTCTAGTAAAAACCAACAAGTTAAGTCAAATTTACAATAATTGATTAGTTTGGAAACAATCACTCCTGTAATTAGGATAGGTCAGGAAAAGTTTCTTTATAAATAATTTATCAGAAACTACTCTATAAAAACCTAGGGAAATGTCAAGCCAGGTGCAATCCTTTTAAACTATTCCTGTACAAATCAATTAAGGTGCTTTATTTTGACACGAAGTGTCAGTATTTACCAAACGTAGACAGACAAGTCCATCCCTGCAGCACGCATTTGCAAATAACTTTACTCATTAATGTTTAATTAAGACAGAGGAAAACTGTCCTTGATATTTTGCTGCAATTAGTGCTCTCTATACCCCAATGACTTCTCATGATGAATTACTTTTCAAATGAAAAGTGAAGTGATTAAAACTGGAAACACTCAATCTACTATGCATTGCCCATATCACATTTTAAAGAGAAAACCAAATAATGCTACATGTAGTGAAAATGCAAGTTAAATTATTTGCAATTATCAACTTCAACTACGAAGCTTCTTTCTAATTTTAATTCAAAAGTGATATAATATGTAAATCCCAATTTATTCCTATTAAAACATAAAGTCACATAGTAAATACCCAAGCTTTACAGGTTTATTTCAACTACTTCAAATTAAGACTTTTCAAAGACACTAAGGAAATTGTGAAGGTTAACATCATTTTTCAAGTGAGATCCCAATAATTTTATATATAGTCTCAATATTCAACTAAAGAACTCTATAAGCCACTCTGAGCAGTATTGTACTTTTACCCACAGAAACTAAATCATTGAACCAACAATCTGAAGTTTTAGAGATTAGCTCTTATGCATTGGTATATAACCAAAATATAATGGATCTAAAAATAAATGTTTTATTTTTTTTGCCCCAAATCATTTACTCTACTCTCTTTTTAAATATTGTTTGTTCCTTTCCGTGTAAAATTAAACAGCATAGGAAATTTTATGAAAGCTTTTTAGTTTTATATTCAAGTTTCATACAAATTGGACCAATGCTGAGTGAACATTTTTATCATTTTGTGTTTTAATTTACCTAATATTTACAAGGTAACTGATATGCTATTTTTAGCAGTGAAGAACTTTTCTATAGCTTCTTTTTTTAAATCCAAATCTTTATTGGTACATTATGGATACACATCATCACTGTATTCAACATTGAGTGTTTGTAACAGAATATGACATGACTTGATTCTCATTTTTTCCCCTTTACCCACCCATGCTGCAAAGGCCCACCCTGGATATACATAAGCTTTGTTTCCTTTTTTTTATTACTGTCACATTCTTTTTCCTCTCATTATTTAACCCTACCCCCTCTCTTCTTTTCAATGTTTTCTATTTCACAATATCAAGTGTATATACTACAACTCATTCACAACAGCATTTTCTCATACTAGAGAAAAGATATGATATTTACACATCTGTGACCTATTTATTTCACTTTCAGGATGTCTTGAAGATACATCCATTTGAGTAAGAAAGACTCAATTTTATCATTTTTAATGGCAGAGTAATACTCTATTCTATAAAAGAACCACATCTTTTTCCAATCTCTGGTTGATAGACATTTGGGTTGTTTCCAAGATTTAGCAATCACAAACTGAGCTGCTATAAACACGAGTGCACATATGTCACTGTGATATGGGTTTTTTAATTCTTTTGTGTATATACATAGCAGAGTGATGGGCAGGTCAAAAGGGACCTCTAATCCTAGTTTTTTGAGGAATCTCTACACTGATTTCCACAGAGGTTGTATGATATACACTCCCACCAACAGTGGAGAAGTGTTCTTTTTTCTCCACAGCCTCGCCAACATTTGTTGCTGGCTAATTATGAGATAGCAACCATTCTTTGTAGAATGAGATGAAATCTCAATGTTGTTTTCATCTGCATCTCTCGAATAGTCAGCTTCTTATTTATTCTCTCAACCTTCACATCTCTCCTTATAGATATATACTATGAGTTTATAACTAATAAACTCAGAACTGGTTTCAATAGGTTATGGTATACTTGTTCTTCACAATGAATTAAATGCCAACATGGAAGAAACTGAAAAATGTCACATATAAATCTAGATTTTTTTTTTTTTTACTTCTCTGTAAATAAAAGTAGAAAATCTGGTCAACAGGAGGTTATGTGTTCATGTGATTACTATCCACCATAGCCGAATAAAATAATGTCATTGTCAAAGTGCTTGTCTCCTTCAGTTCTCTACAGGACCCACCATTTTCTATTACTTCTCAACATCCAGGATTTGTAGCTTTTGCTATTTAAATTTATGCTTCCATTATTGCCGTTGCTCTACCTGCCTTCTTCACACATACTTTACCCTCTTGTTTCTTAAAGGCTTCTACATTTGCAACTTCTGACATAACTGCTCCAGTGGCAAAAATTGGTAACTGACACAAGGCAATAATGTACACAAAGGATTCTGAAGTATTTGCATGGCATTATTTACAATGGAATTGAGGAATTCTTTGAGTGTAAGCTCTTAACATTGGATGACTATGAAAATAACTTCATCACATTCAACTTACCTAACTCAAATCAGTTTAGTTTTAAAATCATGAAGCTATTTAATAAGGATCCAGTCCTTTTCCCCAAAATTACAAATAAAATCTATGATTTTAGTTCATGAGAGTTATGAGTAAATAAGTCCCAAGTTTGATGCGTATGAGATTAAGGTCATGGGCCAGGAAAATCACTGGTATGTGCATGCTGTGGAGAGCCATGCTGTGTTGTCTGAAGAAATAAGAGGCATTGTTAAATGAGAGGTAAGGTGAACTGGCTGGAGTATAAACTCAAATTGAATTTAGGTTCAGGTAGAGAATGGAGAAGCCTAGCATCAGGAATTTGATCTTAATTATTCAGTACAGTCTTTTAAAGTATGTGTTTATGTATCACAGTTACACTTAAAAAGTGAGAAATTTCTAATTATTTACATTCTCACAAAAATACTACACTATTTGAATTACAGCTTCTTATACCTTCAAATATGATATTTATTAAAGTCTTTTATAAGTTGAAAAAAAAAGGCTAAACTTAGCATGATAGCTGCACTTCTATTTAAACTCCAACACAACCTTAAAGGACCAGGACAGAATAAACGTATGGCAAAACAAGAAAACGCACACCGCAGAACTGGGAACAAACCCTTAACATTGGCCTCACTATTGGGTGCTGGTTAGGATAACAATTCAAAGACCTTGAGCTATCAAGCAGGTTTACTGATGGAGAACTTTTATCACAACCCCTGCTGTTCATTCTGACAGATTTCCCACACTTGGTTGCACATGGCTACACTTGTACCCACTGAAGTGTGTAAGAAGTGTCTAGTGCTGAGCCTCTGAGAATTCGCCTCAGTAATGTTTTAATTGCAATGCTACCTTGAACTAAAGAAGTTAAGCAGGATACAAAAAGTTGCCCATGTTGTTATTCTCACTTTCTTCAATGCAAAAATGTGTGTTATTTGAAGACATACATGTCTGATGCTGTCTCATTATATATGAGAATGTTGAGCATATTCTTTGAATTGAAATGCATTTCCATTTTACAAAAAGGAGATAAATACTTATACATCCTCTAATAAACGCATAACATACAATATAGAAATTTTTCACATATCCTCCATATATTTGTGAAAGCCAAAGAAGAGGTCTAAGAGTAAAGGTCAGGACCTGAAATTAAAAAAAAATACTGTAAGCAGTTATAGCTAGGGATTTGAGAGTGAATCTAAACCCAGTTTAAGACACTGAATTTTAACATGGTTTTCACAATCCTTCTTTTTAAAGTTAAATCATCGGTGCTAGAGAATAATGACTTTTTGGCCTTTAGTATCCTGCATTATGCAGTTCATTATTGAAAGAAAGCATAGCTTGCTTTAACAACATTCAACACATATACTTTAAATGTATAAGATCTGAATCTGTTTATGAGCTTTTTACTTACTAGTTAGATAATGTATATGTTTGAACTACTTTATTATATACCTTTCAGAAGTTTTCTGAAGAGTAAATGTCTAAGCTCCTTAACATAATGACAAGCACTGAAGTATAAATATCCTCTAGAAAGAGGAGTACATATAAATGCGTGTTGTGTACAAACTATAAAAATGTAATATTTATACCTTACTCATTTATATGCCTCAAATATATTTAAGATTATGTGCATATATGCATATATATGTGAATAAGTCTTAAATCATTGATAACTTATCAATACTATTAATACATTAATGAACTTTTTCCAATCAGATGAAAGAGTAAAAATTATTTATAAGCTTATTGCATTCTTGTGTGTACAGAATATATGTAATAAGAAGGTTATCCACAAGCTAAAGAATTCTGTTATAGTTTTTAGTTTTATTTTAAGACATTGATACATCCTAAAATTGTATGCATCAGGACAATACCTAATCTAATTCTGAAACAGAAGAAAGTATTAGGAAATAAAAATTCAATATTAAAGACTCATAATTTTTGAGCAAGGTGGGAATTGATTAGAAAACTCAATTAACTATTAGTTCTATGGATAAAATGAACACTTAAATGTAGTTTGTAAATTGCTCTTATTTTATACATTATTTAGTATTGCAACAACAATTACCAATATTCAAAGAACTGTAACTGTTGAACTTTGGAAGGCAAGTTCCTGACGTAATCAAATTCTATCCCAATACTAGTCCCAGGTAGTTTTGTTGCTGTTTCCTTTTCTGTTACAGAAAAAAATGTAAGAATGCTCTATGAATTGGTGAGATCACTATAAAATTATTTTTCCTTTTCATGTAAATCTTTTGATTTGTATATTACTTTTTACTAGACTATATATCCCATGGCAGACCAAGTCTAAATTGAAGATTAGTTTCTATTAAGAGACATTCATAGATACTTATACCTCAAAATCTTCTATTAACACTCTTTTGCTTTAAGATGAAAACTCTGAAGCTTGAGCCACATATTGGCAATATCATCAGCGTGCAGAAGCCTTTCTTCTACATAATAGAATCATTAATTATTGTACACAAATGAGAAGTTCTGGTCCTTATGCACTTTCCCTAGTTCAAACTGCAAGAAGTATCAGAGCAACAGCTCTGTTTCAACTCAACATCGGCAATCAAGAGACTTTATATTTGCCATATTTGATTTACATCTTATGTATAAAATCTCACATATTTTTCTAGATATAGAATTTCACTACTCACTCTTTTCTCTTACTCCAAATTAATAAAGGCCTCTCTTTATATCTTCGTTTTTAATTTTATGAAAGACAAGTATTTTTAGAAAGGTTATCAAAAGTGGGCTTTTTATTTGCCCTGTGATCATATTATATTATTTTTTAAGTGTGGTATTTAGGAACCTCTCTAAAAATGCCACACATATGGCAAAAATGAAAAATATATACAAAAAATATTTTTGTTACAAAATTTTAAAAATATTTTAAGAGCAGATTGGCCTTTCTTGTAAACTTGGAAGATTCACTAGGAAAAATAGGGGTAACGATGCATAAGGATTATCTTTGAGAAACATGTAGCCAATCATTCAAACTTATTGAAACTTCACCCTGATTGTCACCCTCACAAAACTGCTGTGGCAACTGAAATTTGGTGTGATGTAATAATATCACATTTTAAATGAAAAGAAATAAATTTCTTATAAAACTGTCCTTTCGCCTTATTGCAAGGCTGAAACCAAGTGAAACTAAAGTTGATACCATTTCTCTTGTCCTGATGGCTGATAGAAAGTGCTGAACAAACACCGTGCACTAAATTCAATACAATGAAAGGGCTTACAGTTCATGCCGGGTATTGCTTTCATACTTGATTTTATTTTAATACTGTCATTTTTCTTTTTAAAACCTACTTATATTTCATCATATGTTTCATACACATCATGTATGTATTTGTAATTAATAATAAACTTCCTAAATGGGGAAAATTATAAACTAAAAAATGATTTGATACAGTTCATGGCACATAGGTCCACACATAGTCTGTTACCCAATCTCTGGGTAGCCTGGCCTCTCACTGATCCTTCTTATTCTATCTTTCTTTCTCTGCCTACATAAATTTCATTGGGACCTCCTGAAATAAAGTGTGACAGTGCTCACCCTTGCCTTACAATATCATTGTTTCTTAAAGTTAACCTGGGGTGGCTTCAGGAATGAACTAATAAATGCATGCCACAGAAATAACAGCTGGAAAGTGAAAAATACACTCATTTATTGTCTTTCTTTATTATACTTAAATTCAGCACTTCACAAGATGTTAAATTATCATTGTATAATCTTGTATATCTTTAAAAAATAACTTTCAAAAATATTATATTAGAAGTAAAAATTTAAGAGTGTTGCCTATACTTCTTCAGCACACTACAGTTTTCTTAGTAGTATACTCTTTTATGAAGTCTTTAGTTTAAATGGTTTTAATGATTTTAATAAATTAAAGCCAACTTCAAAGGATAGCTTAAAAATTTTGTAGACTATGGAACACTACTATATATTAAATGGAGTTAGGCAATCTGAAATTCATTTTCTAGGCAGACATTAGCAGTATAAATGGATTGACTAAATTGACTCACCAGGGTACGATTGTGTAACCAATTTAAATAACAATTTCAGGGTGACTAGAGTAAAAAGCAATGTGGGATAAGCATACCTCCTAAATTTTTCAGGTTCTAGAGCACACAACCGATGCATTTAATATCCTGGGGCTTTTCTAGTGAATGCCACTAATCAAAGTCAGCTCTGTTCTGTGCTGCTTTCAAGTAGAAGAAACTTGGGTTTCTTCCTGGCAAGTGCTTTATTGAGGGGAAAGTATTTCCTGTCTGAGTTTGACTTGCTTATATGGTTTGTTTGCTTTATTTATTTATTTATGGTCAGGATCACAAGTAGAAAGTATTGGCCCTTTGAAGAATGAATGCTGCTGTCATCCTCCATTTCCTATGAGATGTCACAGCTGTGACAAGGAAGGGTGTATAATGGCACAGTTCGGTGCCTTCATAATTTATTCTCTCTGATTTTATGCTCTTTTAGTCTCCTGCTCAACCATCCACTAACAAGCAGTGATATTAGCCAATAAATCAAAGACGTCTGCTTGTCACCACCAGATGCTTGGCCACATCGCCGCCGATTATGAGACGCACAAAAGGACAATTTCATGTAGGGAGCTCAGCAGAGGTGCTCCACTGATATTGTTTGATAGGAAACCAGTGTGAGCTGAATGTAGTAAGATTCAATAACTTTTCTGCATTGTAGCAATGAAGAACTAGGTTGAAATAAAACTAGGAAGTAAATTAGGACCTTACCTTTATGACTAGTCTTTCTATGATTTTCAATTGCTTCCTATATCACTTAATACAAGTTTAGAAAAAGGAAATACTTTGATAGGGTAAGTTTACTTTGTTGGGTCTAATAATTTATCCAACTTTCCTGAAAACACCAAATGAGATATTTGCATTAATGTGTTAAATGTATCTTTTAAAGCATGTATTATTTCTGAAGAGACATTTAACAATAGCATAATAATATCTGTATGAATGGTCGTCAATATACAAGAATACACTCTTGTTTTCCTTTACTGTGAAAAGCTACTGTCAACTAATTAAAACCATTCCTTAGGTATTACTTATGTGTACTTTGTCTCATTATTCAGATTACTGATTTATCACTTTATATGTTTGTATTTTCTAAGATTAAACATAAACAAGAGCCGTTTCAGCATATTCAATTTTGAAATCTCCAATGTCTTTTGAAATGCTCAGGATATTATTGAAATATTTGAAAAGACAAAAAGCTTCATATTTTTCTATTAAATGAATAATGAAGAAAAAGGATATTTCATTGCTTTTATTTTACCAGTATTTCCAAGTTTTTCTCACCTACAACATTAACCATAATTTTCAATCTACAAGGTAAACTAGTTCAATATGGACTTAGCATAGTTATTGTATTTACATTTTCTTCCACACCAATGAAACCAAAGTTAATCTATGAAGTAAATTTTATTGTATGGCATAGGACCTCAAATAATTCTGCTTTATGTATAATAAATATAGCTATTGTCTATCTTGTGATCATATAAGCCAACTTTGTTTTTTCATATCCCTTTTACTTATTAAGGAGGTCCTAAAAGAGAGATGCAAAAAATTGCAGAAAGTAAGGGAGTACACCACAGTGTTTGAATTTCAGTCACTAAATCAGAGACCTAAAAAGATAGTCTTTTGTTTCTCATCATTTCATCTTACTTCATGTGATAGATGTTTTAAATTGCCCTTTTCAAACAAGATGAGCCCCTTTCAAAATTTCTCCCTACAACAGTCTATCTGTTCTAAGAATTTAACTTTCCAAAGGTTTAAAGTAAATAACTTTTAAACTAAAATTCTTATTGTATATAGTCAAGAAATAAACACAGATTCTGTAGTTCCATTCAACTTAGCTTGTGGTATTTTATGACTGGTGTGGATATTTTGCTATTTCTGTTGTTTGTTATTTATATTATGATTTTCACATTGATATTTCATGATGGTTTTACGTCTCTCCAGAATAATAACAATCCAAAGGTACCATCAGTTGAAAATCCCTAGACAAAGGAGATAATTCAGCTAGAAGTATGTACTTAAAATATTATTTTATTTCTCTAGCATATGGAATTATTAATTATTATTAAGTATTTAAGTATCACTTTATATTCTGCAGTGTTTTCATAACTAGCCTGTAATGTTTCCAACACCTTTGAAGCATAAGTGTAAATTTCCAGTTATATTAAGCCAAGAAATCAAGGAAGCGTACTGATTAACACAAAAAGAAGAAAAATAAAAAAGTTTAGCTGTACTAGGAAGGTGACAAATGACAACACAAATAATTTGGCTTCTGCATGACACCACGTAGAATAGGGATTCCTGCTCTCAACTGAAGTGTGTCAGTTTCTAGTGCCCAACAATAAGAATACAAAGGGGCGACTTAAAATGTAAAGCACTATGAAGACATAGGAAGTGAGAAGGCGACAGCAAGTATTTACTTTGGATGAAACACTTTTAAGTGAATCCAACTAAGACAATGGATGATTGAAAGTGGATCTGATTGAATTACTTACTGGAAATCATTAAAAAACAAAAAAATGAGGCATAATTTCTTATTTTTATATTTTAACACTGAGAAATTTGGAAAAACCAAAAGAGTTTAGAAGACATACAAAACAATGTAGAAATATTAGTTTATATTATTGGTGTCCTTCTCCATTATTTTACTCCTTACCTAACTAATATGTTTCAGTGAACCAAGGGTTTAGTTCAGTGGCCCTGTGCCTGCCTGGCTAACACAATGTCCTGAGTTCAAGCTGCAGAACCCCCACCCCCCCACACACACATTGATTTATCCCTAAGTAGATTCTATCATATTGTATTGGGGAAAACTATGGGTCAGTTGTTACATACTGTTTTGAACATAAATTCAAAGATCAAATTTATTAAATGGTTTTTCTCCAATAAGTTAGAGGACAAGAGCTTGTAATTCATTCTGTAGCTTGTTTGGAATGAATATATATGTTATATGTATGATATATAATTACATAATATGTAGTATATATCTATCATATATTATCCATATCTTATTGTACCCATGGTCCCAAGATAGATCACAAGGAGTATGGGATGGTACTGTCTACAGTTTGTAAACATGAAAGCTGAAGAGATACAGTGATTTTCTGATTCCAGAGTTCCTTCACAAGTTCACAGAGGAAAGAGTGGCTTATAAGATGTTTCTTACAAACAATCAAAAATAGTTTTACATCTTTTTTGCCTTAAAATGCCACCAAGCTACCATTTCAGAAATGGTTTTGACTATTAATCTAGGGATCATGAATTTCATCTTGATTTTTTTTCCTCACAGTTTTATTCAAAAGATAGTTTGTCAACACGTTCTTTTACTCATAGCTTAGCACCATGACGGTATCCAAATCTGAACTCCCAGCCTTTCATACTCGGACAAATAAAAACATATTAAAACAATACAAAAATTCCATCTTCCTCACTTTCCTATACAACACTACATCACTGCTTCGCAACTGTTTTCTTTATACAGCTGGCCAAGAATGTGGTGTAGCTTAAAATGAAAACAATTACAGTAAAAGAAAAATCTGCAGCTAATCCCTAAAATATTCCCCTTCATATGAGACATGATTATTCTATCATCCTGGCCACTTTCTGCAGCAGTTCAAGTTTTCTTTGATTTTTTTTCCAGGTGTGATGAAAGATAGGAGGAGGGTTGTTGTGGGGTGACACCAAACAAGCAGGCAGGATTCATGAAAGTGTGCCATCATGTGTTTTGTTCACAGAATCTGGCACACTAAAATTTTTTACTCTTATCCAAAGGAAAAAGGACTGTATATGGTAGAAGTTTTTAATTTATTCAGGGCATTCAGGCAGCCACAACTCAACTAAAGACACTCACAAGACAGGATTGCAGAGCTGTTCCAGAAGGTGACAGTGATGGGACAAGTGTGTCTGAAATGAGTGGGGACTATTTTGGAGAGGGTTCATTGCAATGCATCTTTTACTGTAGTAATACTTTATATAAACATCCACTGAATATTTCAATCACACTTTGTATTGTCTTTCTTCTGATACATATTTTGTATAGAATTCTTTATTTTCATTTACTGAGTATATTAGTTCATTTTAGATGTGCATCATGATCACATTCAAAATTGAGGATATGTATCTGTACATGATACAACTTGATTTTCACTTTTCCCATTTTCTTGCCCTCTCTAGCACCCTCACCCCCTATATACATAATCTTTGTTTCCATTTTTGTTTTTACATCAACTTTTTTCTTTTCCCTTTTTACTTTTCCCTGCCTAAACTGTTGCCATTTCTCTTTGAGCATTTTCTTTGTATTTCACAATACTTAGCATACATTCTGGACCTTATATCTAGAAAAATGATATGGTCTTTTTACATTTGTGTCCTATTTATTTCAATATGAGTATGTCTATAAAGCACATTATTTAATTATAAATTTCTATAACATCATCCTTTATTTCTGAGTAAGACTCTATTTTATAAAGGGAAAAAAAAACATGTCTTCTTTCCCCAGTCTCCAGTTGATGAGCATTTGGGCTGTTTCTAAGATTTAGCTTTCACAGACTGAGCTGCTATAAACGTTGGTGCACATATATCTCTTGGTATGAATCTTTTAAGTCTTTCATGTATATATATACCTAGTAGAGAAATGGCAGGGTCAAATGGGACAACTAATCCTAGTTTGTTCAAGAATCTCCACACTATTCTCCACAGTGGTCGCACCAGTCTACATTCCCACCAACAGTGGAAAAGGATTCCTATCTCCCCATGGATTTCTGCTAAAAGCTGAGATCTGGACCAAGTTTTAAGGTTTCTCTCCTTTATTGTCTGTAAGATAAGAATAATAGCATTTTCTTTAAAAACTGGGGTGAGAATTAAATAACTTAATACTAAACTTCACTAAATATAAAGTACTAGACCCAGACTGGTAGCGTAAAAGTGCACTACTGGATAAATATGTGTTTGTCTTACTTCAATGGCCACATCTACCCACATCTACTTTCTACAGCACATTATTTGTATCAAAATATGCTGAAAAAACAATCAAATTATTTCTGTGTTAATATGAAAAAGAAATCATTTTCAAGATCATATTTAATATGTATTCAAGCATATTTAAAACATGATTGTGTCCCCGTAAGTCTCCAAATTTTGGACATTGATTCAATCTACAGCATTAACCAAACAGTAAACAAATGTATATGTTTAAGCAAGCTCTACTGAACTGTAAGGTTACAGAAAGTATCATTTATAGTACTGGTATATTTAAACTGCAAATTTACTAACAACTTTATTGAAATATTTTAGGTTACATAAAATCTATCCTGTTGTAGGCAAAAAACAAATAGAAAGATAATTGACATACTATTTTATTGGCATCAAATATTTAAATTATGAAATTTGAATTCATTTGCTAGGGAAAATTGTGAAATTGTTATCAGAAAAACAATAATGAAATGTTCTGAACTGCATATTAAATCATTCCTGGGTATTATCATAAACGGGGAAATGTTGATTTAATCCTCAAACTCTACAAACATGAAAATGAAAAACAGCACAATCTCTCTGGGACAAGCATTTGCAGACTATTTTATCTTCTGTCTATTCCACTACAGCATAAGTTATTTGAAAATCAACACAAAGTTATATTTTAATATATTCATTTATTCTGGACTCATTTAATTCATGCATTCATGTGTTAGCAATGTATTCCCAGAATCTTCATGAGTGTTCAGTATTATGCTGTGTGTGGATGAATGTTAAAGGAGCTCACTTTTATCTCTGCAATGATAAGATGAGACAAACCTCACAACTGTAAAATGAAAACACATTAGGTTGCATACTATATAAATACATCATCACTATTGTATATTTAAATATTAGAATATTTTCCATACTTTTACTGACTTTCCCTGAAAACATACTTTCAATTTCACAAGGAATTTTGTGTGAATGTTTCTGTTCTGAGACAGACTTAGAATTAAGTTTAATGCCTGGATTAATACAAATTTCCTCTCTAAAATGAAAGGAATGATAGTTTCATTGTTGTCACTAAAAGTCTCAGTTATGTACTGCTCAGTTCTGAGTGCCAGATCCTTTCCAGGTGGCTTACATAAGTGAGTTCATTAATCCTCAAAATAAGCCTTTACTGTTGAAGGAGCAAAGTTCCAAATTTCAGTTGTGGGTACAGTCTGAAAGGTAACCTGTCCAAGATTTTTATTTTTGGCAACAGTCAGAATGCATCAAAATGTGCAGAAAGTATCACAATGTCCTGATTTTAAACTATATCATTTTAAATCATTCTTATTTTTTTCTTTTTTTTTTATTAGCACATTGTCTTAGGATCCAAGTAATGTATAGAACACAGGATTTTGTTGTTGTTGGGGTTTTTTTGTTTGTTTGTTTGTTTTTGGTTTTTGTTTTCTTGAAGTTACTTCCTGTGCCCCTCATCTCTCTCCTTTAGAAAAGGGGCTTTGTTATTGACACTATTAGTCTCACCACATTTTATGACGTATAATATCTATAGTCATAGAGTTTAGTAGGCTTTTGTTCATAATAAATCTTTATGCTACTTATTATTTCCTCTTCTCCTTTCCCCTCTATTTAGCACTGCCTAATACTTACATTAGTACTACTGATCTTCACTATACTCTGTAAATAAAATCACCATCACGTTGTATAATGCTAACTCAGAGTACATGGAGAATGTTTCTAAACCTGTCTTACATGCTGACCACCATAAAGGAAACATTATTCCTTTAAAAAATACAAAATAGTACTGGGTAGGCAAAAATTGAAACAGGAACTCCATCGGACACATTGATCTCTTTTTTTAAAGACACCCTCACTTGCTTCTGAATTTGATAAATATTTAACGTTTTACAGAAACATGTTCAATGAAAAGTGAATTAAATTAAACCCTCACTTCTTCTTAACAAAGCATGCACTTCTAGTTGTCGGTGTACAACGTTTCACTGCAAGTGTGAGACGGGTGCTTTAACTCCTTTTCCTGCTCAACCGTACATGAGGTTTTAAAACAAGCCCAAGCAGGTACTTTTCAGTTCTTACAAGAGAATTTTGATCACGTCTCATTTTTGAAGGTTTAATCCAGAGAACCTAATCTGTACTTGCTTTCCATTTATAAATTCAGAGCAGGAGTAAAAACTGACTGTAGACTCTAGCTCAGTGAAGCTGTTGCCTCAATCCAGTTCCTTCTTCAAAGTAACGATATGCCTGGTGTGTCTTACATCTAAGTCAGTTCACAGTAGGACTCCGTCTCTGATTTCCTGTTCTATATTCTTTTTATTTAGAAGGTTCTCATAGTTTCTCCATATGTAGTGATACAAAACAGAAAATGAACATGTCATTGGAAATATCCTGAATAACCACAGTAAATTATTTACTGTTATATTTGCTTGAGAATTTACATTTTTGTCAAAATATTTATTGGCACAACTCTGTTAAGAATATGTACCTACTGATCAATTTATATATGCATTTATTTTGTATAAAGTTTTTTCAATTTATTTTATATCTTGGCTATATATATATCCAATATTTCTCTTGTTAATAGCCAGAGTTAAGCACAAAAACTAAAGTTATACTTTATTTTTAGTAATACAAACTTTAAGATTTTTTATTTTTATAGTATAAAGAAAAAAATATACTCCTCTTTTGGAGTATAATTTATTTCTTTTAAATTATTAGTGTCAGTCAAAATTGTAGTAGTTTTTATGTTGTCCATAATGACACAACAAAAATAAAGCATGGGTATGCATATAGCATTTTTTATCTTATAATTATCAAAGAGGAAAGATCAGAGAAGGAAGGACAGAGGGTGGGTGTGAAACAAGGTATTTTGAACTTTTAGAATCACTTCCAAGACTTATTTTTATGTATTTAATTTCTCTAGATTTAGTGTTATGTTTAATATAACTTTGGTTCAATTAAAAAATAACTGAATATAACATTAAAACAATTTTATATGTAGTCTGCTTTAAGATGTTTGACTTAATATCTCCTATTTGGTATATTTGTAAAGTAAGAATATTCTTTAAATACATAATAGAAATATGAACATAAAGATAAGTAAATACCATAATGATGAGATCTAAAGAAATGATTTTTTCAGAGAAGGCAGTTCAGTGTAAAAAATTATTTGAGGCTGAATATTATCTTGTTATGTACTTAGATGAAATAGAAGATTAATGTTTAGTAAGTACTCACACATACAATAACACAACACATGATAGATAGCACAGTAGCCTTGAACCACTATGTGGTAGATTACTAAAAGGAAATCACAGACTTCCATTTTCATATAAAGACATACAAAGACTTGGCAGTCATCAGTCTGATTGATAAAACAAGCAAAATGTTGAATTAAATGAAAATAAATCTTATTTCTTATATCTAACAAAAAACACACAACCAGCTTGAAATCTTACAGAAGTCGTGATGCAGAGTCAGAGCCCAGTTCTACTCATCAAATCTGGTGGAGCTATAAAAAGGTAGGAATATTTAAATGGCACTTTTCCAAGTTTAGGGGATAAGTGTGACACAATATGAAAGGAAGAAACCTCAGGAACAAAATATTTTAGGGCAGTTCCCTCAAATTTATGAGTTTACCAAAGAAAAACTCCTTGAGCTCTTACAATGACCTGACAAAGGTGGCTTTGTGTCTCTGGCAGAAGGGAAAGAAAGGGACCCACCCAGGAATATGCCCACATCAATTTACAATTTCAGAAAAACAGACCTAGGTACCTATCTTGGTTCCTATTATTTGATAAATTATCTGAGTCCTTTAGCAATGACAAACTATGTTAGGAGGAAAAAATATAGTCTAGAAATATAAAACAAGCATCAGAACCTGACACAGATATTAGAATTACCAGATAAATGATTTTACTTTTATCAGACACCTCAATGTCCTCTTTTATAATTTATAGTCTTTAAATATGAAGCAGGAAGAAGGCAGTGAGTTAGAGGCCAGTCTAAAGGGCACAACAAGACCTAGTCTGGAGGGAGAGAAGAAGGGGAAGAAAGATAGGAGTGGGGGGGGGGGCAGGAAGCCTTGGAAGGACACAAGTAATGAAACGCCTTTCCTGGGCACCTTGTTAGAATGCAACTCAGATGATGAATAAATAAGTTGACCATAGCTCAGTGGAAATATTCTCACCAAAATGCAAAGAAAAGAAACAGAATAATTAAAAAAGAAACAAGATCCAGATAACTTATTTCAAAATGTGCAACATACATGCAATCAGGATAGCAGAAATGAAAGAAAG
Source organism: Petromus typicus (assembly GCA_004026965.1). Classification (NCBI taxonomy): domain Eukaryota; kingdom Metazoa; phylum Chordata; class Mammalia; order Rodentia; family Petromuridae; genus Petromus; species Petromus typicus. The sequence goes on from PVIR01002651.1 coordinate 63,173, forward strand.
AAATGTCTGAAATAATAGTCACCAAGAAACATCCATAGTTATAGCACAGAGCAAGCAAGAGTCCCAGAAGGTCAGAGAAAAATTAATAGGAAAACTGTCAGACTATTTACAGAGATATATTAAATCAAAGTGGAAAAAGAAATACTGAAAGAAGCCAAAGACAAAAAGAATTTGCCTAGAAAGCCAGATTAGTTTTATAATGAACATCTTTATATAAACCATGTAAACAGAAAGATACATTAAAATATTTAAAATATTGAGCATACCTGACCTTCAAATTTTATAATCAACAAAATTAGCTTCTTCAAAATGAAAGTTAAAAAGTCTTAAACAAACAAAACTAAGAAAATATACTACCAGCAAAATTATCCTATAAAAAAAGGCAAAAATAAGGGTTAGGACATGAGAAAGATCTTAACTTGATCTACTTAAAAAAATAAAATATATCCACCTCAGAATAATTAAGTAAAAACCGTTTTTCTTTTTGTATATGTGTTTGTTTTTATTTTTGAGACAGGGTCTCACTAAGTTGTCTATGCTAGTCTGAACTTGTTAAACCTTTGCCCCAGCCACAAGTCAGCAGGATTACAAGCCGGCAACAACACACCTGACTCTAGTTTTTCACATTTTATGAATCTTAAAAGGAACAGTTGACTATATAATTTTAAAATGTATTCAATGATGACACAGTGAAATAAATTACAGTAATACCATAAGGAAGATGAATGAGATTCTATAAGTTTCTGTTAATATATATAAATCAAACTATTGCTATTTGAAGTGGCTTTGCATTAGTTAAAACACATATTTTAATTACTAAGGCATGTATTATTTTACAGAACTGTAGTTTAATATATAGACAGATGTTTACAGAATTCTAAGGCATGCTCAGGTGGGCAAGAGAAAGAAAAGAAAGAGAAACAAAGAACAGAACAATACACTACAGTCTATTACAAAAAGATAAAGATTAATCCAAATCTATCAAAAATCACTTTGTGAATGACTCAATATGCAGATTAAAAATAGATTGTCAGAGTGAACAGTCAAGACATCAAATGTTATGGATGAACTTTAAATGCTTATTGTTACTATGTAAAAGAAATAATGTGAAAAGACCACATACTGTGATTCTAAATATGTAATGTGGAAAACAAAACTATAGAGACAATAAAAATCAGTTGTTGACAGAGAATGCAGCAAGAATTCAACAGAGAAAGAAAGTTTTTTGGTTTTTTGTTTTTATTTTAGGGCAGTAAAATTATTCCTTATGAAACTCCATTGGTGGATATGTAATATGTATCTGTCAAAACCACTGGACTTTGCAAAACAAATGCTAAGAATATATTATTTCAATGAACAGGCACAATAATTTGCATAAAATAAGGTAATATTAGATATAACTCAATGAACAAAATAAATATCAATGAGTTCATCTAATATATCTGACTTTTTAAAAATACAAAATACAAATTATGCAGAATGACCCCAGCTGATGTAGATGCTCTCTTATGAAGAGGTGGAGCATAAATCCCAACTACTGTGTGTTAGATATTCTTTCCAAACAGCATGGTATGAAAAGAAAAAAAAAAAAAAAAACTAATATTAATGTAGAGAAACCTGGCCAGGTTTTCAAGGTGATCAAAGTTAATACTGAGTTATAAAGTGAATAGATATTATGCATTCATTTGTCAAGTGATGAAAATAATTTTTTATAATATTCCTGGCCCAAACTCATAATTCCAGTATAATCATAAAAAATTAAACAAATCTTGATAAAGATTCACAGTACAAAATAACTAATAAATTCCCTTCAAAGTTAGCAAATTAATAAAATAAAACAAGGAAATTGTCATCGTAAGAGAAATTTAAGGCAGAAATACAGGTATTTAGATGGAGTCTTTAAAGAAAAAAAGATAGCAAAAACTAAGGAAATTTGAATAAATTATCAACTTTGGGTAATAACGTTAATATTGGTTCATTAATTTTAACAAATGTACCACATTAAAATCAAATGTTAATAATAATAGAAAGTAGTGGAAGAATATGAGAATTCTTCCTACTATTGTCATCAATATTCTGGAAGTATGGCACTTTTCTTCAAATGATCCTGATTTAAAACTTAGGAGATACACTTACTTTTTTGAAGGTAAAAAGTGAATGGAGATTTAATATTTGAATTTGATTTAAATTTTGAATCTTGCTGTAGTTGCTGCAAAATATTTAAACTTCACCTGAAATTCTGAAAGGAATGAATGTCTTTCAAGAAAAGATCTCAATTTATTTAATTTATAAATATATACAAATAGAAGTTATAATTTGAATACATGTGAAAGTGTGTTTTTAGAAATCACTAAGAATCCAGAAATGGAACTGGGTTACTATCCACAGTTTTTCTAGCACAGTGTGAGATGAGGACATGAGTGAGAAGGAGTGGATCTACTGTATTATCAAGAGAGATGTACTCAAATATCTACCAATCAGGTAAAAACTTTAACCTACTCAATTTATTTGTGTTCTACTATGTTGACCCGAAAAGCTTCTGAGTATACTTAGGAAATCTATATTGATTTATATGAAAACAGTGCACTGATAAGAAAAAGAAGAGTGCAGTACATACTTCCTGTTAGTCAATATTTTCCTTTTAATTATTCATGTTGTGTGTCTTATTTTTAGGCACATGTTCTGAAAAAGGGGAACCTGTATTATCCTTTGAACAGGCTGTTTTGGGCTTATCAATGATACCAAATCACTTTACTCCAATTTTTCTTTGGACCTAAAGTTTATCGTTAAAATATTCAAATTAAGAGACATTTCTAAACCTACTTAGAAAAAATCATTGTGTTAATATCAATAATAACTTTAAATATCAGTAAGTGAAATTGTAATATTACATTTGCTTTATTTATTAAAGTTACATTAGATGATAAAATCTTAGTTCTCTTAAGGTCATAGATAAAAACTCATGAGTTGTAAATCTAAATTCAAAGACATTTGAATAAAGGAAATTGCAAGTTTTTTCTAGACTAAGGCACCACAGAGGGTAAATCCTGTAGCACTGTTATATGGAAAGCTTACACAGACTGATCACTGACATTTAGCTGTATGATGTCTTTCTTTGAGAAAAATATGTTTACTTCCAAAACCAAAATTCCAGTATCACTGAAATGCAAATATTTTATATTTACTTTTATGTATGTTTCTCAGCTGTCATATATCAAATGATTAATCTCAGTCCCATTTTATCTAAAAATAAGAGTGCTAAGTGTAGTACAAGAAGTAATAGCACGGGCCTTGGAGTATGGTGGCCATAAAATGTAGCCTCAGGTTTCCTTATTAGTTGATAGTTGTGGACAAGTTTTTAATTCCTTCAGTCCACCGTTTATTCCAGTAAAAATGAGGTTACCTGCGTTTTCTCAGTGGTAGCTGCCCTCACACTAGGCTGCACTTCTTTTCCTACCTTTACTTGGCCCAAATTTGTTCTGCAGAGCCTGTTTCTTGTTCTGCCTTAAATAAACTTTTGCTACCATTTAAAAATGAGGATAACATTAGTATAATTTGGACTTATCATATAATTAAATTAATTCCTATAATTTATGAGTTTTGTTCCCCTTGTTTTTATGATCATAATTATACTATTTCACTATGTCACTAACACAAAATATGACACACTAAAAGGTTGGGTGGAGGGCACACTAAAACAAAACACAGAATACACTATCATAGGGAGGAATTATTCCAAAGTCCTGAATGAATGAATTAAGCCACGGTTAGCCCTGAACCCTAAATATACTATTTCCTTATATATCGAAGATAATGTTTAATTGATAAGTGAGGCACTGTGGATTTATGACAATGACTAATAATAGAGCAATTATAACCATACATGGCAACATGAATGTGCTTTCTCTAAAATAATTCCTTGTGCTTATAAAAACACATCTTGTGATAATGTGAAGTGATACAGGGGCCATCTGATAAGATAAAATTAGATAAATGTCACAAGCACTTTGATGCAATGTTAGGCCACTACAAAGCAGTTTCTTAAGCATTAATACTGTCCTAGTGCAACAGGTGATCTCATGGTCAAGACGGATGCTGAGCAATGAACGAGCAGCTCCAGTAGTGCATACAACACTGACATGCTAGATGAGGGAAGGACATTTACGCAGGGACAAGGGGGAGAATGTGGGAGAATGTGCATCATGCTACTTAGTTTTTTAAAATACGACATTTAAAATGTACAAGTGGTTTGTTTCTAATATTTTCCATTTAGTATTCTAAGGTCAACATTGATCACATATAACTGAAATTGTGAAAAGTGGAGGTATAGACAGGGTGTGGCTACTGAACTAAATGGCAGTGCTATGTAGATAGGAGGTCAACCAATTGTGATATCTCTTAGTACAAAACAAAAACTTATACTTCTGCCTTGCATCATTTCTTCCAACACAAGTAAAAGCTGCAGTGGAATGATTTTGACAGAAATGGCTAATGAGCAATAAGTTAAATTATCAAAAATGAACATGCATGTATATAAAAATTGAAAAGATTTGAGTATATGTAAATATTCTGCAAAACTTACAGATTCAATGTATTTTCACTATATCAAAATGACACTTTAGCTTGAGTATTACTGCAGACAATGGTCATTCAGAGTTACTCTCCCCTTAAATTTTTGCTCAGTCTTGCAGTTTATTTGGAGCCCTATGACTAATCACTATCAATGATCTCCGAGCAGAAATGATAGGAATGGAGGGAAAAGGAAGTTAAAGAAAAAATAAATAATGGAGGGAAAATGGAAATAGAGATTTTGAAAATGGGGAGGGGAAAATAATTAGAGGGGAGAGGAATGAAATTAAAACAAGAATTAAGATGTGTTAGGTACAAGTACAAATTCCCCTACATGAATATGATCACTATGTAATGCAAATGTGTTAATAAAAGAAGAAAATGATACATTTACTTTGGGGCTGTAGGATGTGACAGCCGATGTGCCTTACTTCCATTTTTCCCTTAAAAATATTCGAGACTATGCAATAATTTGGTTTTCTATGCAGCTGACCTGAGATTGAAAGGAGTAAGTAGAAAGTTTACTAATGAACAATTCTGGATTAAATACCGGTACTAGAAGAAGAAAGGGAATAGAAACAGGTTAAACAGAGGAGCAAAATGAAGCTGATTCTGGCACCATTTATAGCAGCCACCGTGATTTTTAAATTACGCCTATTTGGTTTCACTCTACAATCAGTTTTTTTAAAAAATAGAGTTCTTACCTCAAGAAGAGTACAAGCAGGGCATCACCATGCCCATCACTTTCCACAACCATAGAACCAGACAGATAAATGCTACTGATATTAACGTCAACTATGGCTTTAAGATTACACCCCTGAGGTCTCAGGTCTACTGTTTTGGCAAGTGTAATATGCTTCCAACAAGACTATATATTTTAAAGCATTTATCTTCTCTGTGAATTTCATTATGCCTGAGTCATTGTTTTAGATTAAGACAGTTTTATTTGGATCTATTCTTGTAAATACACACAGAGAAAATGTTAACAATAAATAGAAAACCTGTTAGTATCTGAGTTATGTCACATTTGAGCCTCATCTTACAAAGATGTATTTTCACAAAGTAGATCTTTTATTTTGTTTGCTAATAGAAAATCATGACTGCTTAACATAAAACACACTATTATTATAAAATCACTAATGTAGATTCACTTGCCTGTGTAAAAAGTAATTCAGTTTTATATTTAAAAATAAAAATTTGAAATATCAGAATATTTTGTTCAAATTAAAAATAGTTAAAATAAATCTTGGGAGTCAGTTCCCTTCTTACTGAGTTCTGTTAAAAGAACTCTAGTTTCTATAGTGGTTAGTAGCTGCCCTCAAACAAATGTAAATTCAACCTAACTTGGCTAAGATGATTTTTATCTTAAAATGGCCTTATAGCACAATTTAGATTACATTTCCTCAACAACAATACAAGAAATGTGGGGTGCAGAGACTTAAACAATGGCTAAATAAGGTTTTAATAAAATAAATCTGAGAAGTGAAATGGTTTAATGGGTTTTTAATGAGCCTAATGTTTTCCATTTTAATGAGCCTTCTTACATCAGCTTTAATCATTTTATGAGAATGAGGAATGATTGAGAAATGGCTTGTATTAATTCAATTTTCTGTTCAGTCTTCCTACAAGCCATTATAGTACAGTGGCTAATGGAAGTCAATTTGGATAACTGAGGTTCTATGAAAAATAAGTCTTAGCTAAATTCAGATACATGATATGTTAACTAACGATAAGGGTATATTTCCCCATTTTGCAAAAAGAACCTACCAAATGTCTAAGAGTATTTGAACACTATAGTCCAAGCAAATATTAATTAGGATAGTTGAAATGAACCACTGTGTTTCTTAGTTAATTCTGTGAAATTGTGTTAAAAATTGCTTAGCTTTGTATTACTGATATACCATACTTAAAAGTAAATAAAAATAACAAAATTTTAAGCATACATCTTTGATATAATCTGTGCTTTTAAAAAGTTACACATTTTCATGAAAATATCTATAAGAACGTAATGTACCTGTTACCTAGAATGAGCATTTAATAAATCTTAATTGTATACAAATTTAGATGTGTGAAATCCTCAAACTACAACAAAGTATCATATGAGAGAAATCAAGTAATTCATGAATAAAATAAAAATATCATAAGAGATTATTCAAATAATGCATAAATACAATAAAATTAAAATGAGAGATTATGGTAAATCAATAGTGATATTTAAAAGAAATGGACAATTCTATTTATTTAAAATAAATAGGAAATGAGGAGAATTTTTGGTAAAATTATTTTTTTAAATATATAACTAACAAGTTACGGCCAACTGAATTGCTAGGTGAGTTCAATAATCAACTACTGATAATGATACAGCATTTTATATTTAAGATGTTAAAGAATTTTTAAAGTTTTCACCAACTGTAAATAAACAGTGGCAAAAGAGATAGTTGCTTTCCCTAAGGAGAACATCATACAAAATATGCAGGTATCAGAACATTACAAGGTATGCCATATGTACATTCAATGTATCATTTAAAAATTTCAAGAATAAAGTTGAAAACCAGAAAAAAAGAGTAAGACAGGTAAAAGGTGCACAGGAAAGAGCTGCTCAGAACACCTGTTCCATGAAGTCTTTCTCCATGTTCTCAGACAGCACTGGGAATTAGATACTGCCACCGGAGCCAGTCCTGGCCACCTCTAGAAACTGCCTCTTTACCCGGCCCATAGCAAGGAGAGGTTCACTTCACTGCTACTTCTCAACACATTTTACAAGTTATGATATTAAGCTAGTGTTTATCTCAAGCTTTTAGGCTGGACCAAAAAACTGCAAAAAATTAATATCTGGTATTCACAGCCTTGTTTGTGGTAGTTTCACTCTTCTGATACAAAATCATCATCAGAAGGTACTAAAGAGACAGCAAGAGAGCTTTAGAAACTTGGACAGAATATTATGTTGGATGGATAGACAGTTGGATAAATAGATGATAGATGATAGACTGTGTGATGCCTACAAAACAGTACAAGCTAACACACTAATTTTAATAGGCAAGCTATGTGTCAATTTTCTTCAAAGAAACATAATTTTGTCAAATAAATTTAAATGGAGTATGCCACTACAAACATATGTCAAAGTTGGTCATCTATATTAAAGAGGAAGAAAAGAGAGGAGAGAGAGAGAAATAATTACCAAGGACCTAGTATTTTCTAAGGGTCAAGCATTTACCTAATTTTTTCCAATAAGTACTTCCCTACAAAGATTTAAAAACTGTGAAGGGATACAGGAAAGAAAGTTAAAAGAGTAAAATTATCATACATTCTAAATTCATATAGATAAAATGAGAGACTGTGTAAGGATGTCAATAACATGCATATCAGAGGGGAAAAGGTAGAGTTCTTTTGGCAATTAATGAAATGTGACAGAAAATTAAAAGTTGTAAGCTGAGAATTGTGTAATCCCAGAAGTTGGGAGCCTGAAAAGGGAGAATGAGGTCAAGGCCAACAACCTGGGCTACACAGTATGTTAAAGAGCAGCCTGAACTGCCAGGAGAAATCCAGCCTCAAAAAACAAAAGTTAAAGCTATATTGAAGACTTTATTTCAATGATGTTCTAAAATATTATTAGTTACAAGACTGTATAATTATTTTATGAGGAATAAAAAAGTATTCTACTTCCTAATGAGGACATTTGCCACGATTTATGCTTTGTTAATCATTATTATATGTTTATATTTATCACATAGACAGATAGATAGATAGATAGATAGATTTTCCTTTTTATACATGAAGTCATAGCAAAGATTGGTAATACCATACATAATGAATGAAGGCAAAATTGCTAAAAATCATCACTAAAGTAAGAAATTGCAAAGCACAACAAAGTATGTCATGGAAAACACTTCAACAAGATAGTTGATTTTCTTTTTCAAGAGGAAAATTAGGGAATCACTCAAAATTTACCAATTAAAGTGCTGTCTCCTTTCTCTTCAACAATATTCATAGATCTTCATTATTTTTTAATCCTCACGTTTCTCACTGTCATACAAAATTTACCTCCTTAATTCATGAAAAAAAAAATAATCCCAAAACACTCCATGTGCTAACTCTCCAGTCTTCTGAGACTTCCTTTCTGTGTTCAGTACCAATTTACTATCCGATGTTGCTAATCCTATTTCATCCGACTTCCCTAGGACTCATGGTAGTGCGCCTCCTCTCATCTCGCGTGAACATGGACTATAAACAAATCTGAGTACTTGCATTCTCCCTCACCCTTCATATCTACATCTGATGCCAAATTCTTCCTTCTCAGACATCTATGTTTCTAAGGAATAATTCCTGCCATTTCCATTCTTCACTATCAGTTTCTCTTCAGGTCATTAAATTTGACTTGGGCAACCAAATCATTTTGAAAATGTTATTTTTGGGGCCAGGGAGTTAGCTCAGTGGTGCCGGTGCCTGTCCTGCAAGCGCAAGGGCCCGGGTTCGATCTCTGGTAACCACATACTATACTGGGCTTGGAGACTCACGGCCAGCAGCAACCAGTACCACATACCCCAGTGCCAGGCGTGGTGGCTCACGCCTGTCATCCCAGCACTCGGGAGGCAGAGGCAGGAGGATTGCTGTGATGTGAGCTGGAAGCTGAGCTCAGGGCCAACCTGAACCACAAAGTGAGACCCTGTCTCAAAAAAAAACCTAAAAAAAAAGAAAGAAAATGTTATTATTGAATGCTATCCTCTGTTCTCAAATGCCAAGGGTAGTATTCATCTTATTTGGTTCTTTGACCTATTTTGATAATGTTTGTAACACATAGAAACTCTGACTTCTTACTATGTTTGAAGTGATACGGGTGTCTTCATACAAACTGGTATATTTTTAATGCTTTTCTATTGTCTCTTCAGCCTCATTTACTCTCCAATGTCAATATTTCAAAGTTTTTAGGGCCCTCAACTTTTATTCCATAATGTCTTTCTCATTAAAGAGGAACTTCCTCATAAGTGAAATAAATAGGGCACAGATAGGTACATATCACATCTTTTTTCTGGTATGAGAAAATAAAGATGTAAATGAGTCCTAGCATTGTATGTTATATATTGTGAAATAGAAAATGCTCAATGTAAAATAGGGTGAAGGGGGAAAATGTTGAGATTGTAACAAAAAAGTAAGGAAGCAAATTTTATGTATATGGGGGGTAGTAGGGTGGGTTGGGGTATGGGAAAAAATGAGAATTAAGTTGTGTCTTATACTGGTACAAATCCCCATTATGGAGTGCAATCATGATGTCTATATTTAATGTACCAATAAAGATTAAAAAAAAAAAAAGAGGAACTTCTTGAATGATCCTGTCCAATTCTAGATTCGAGTACCTCCCCCTTTCTTGGCCTGGCTTCCACTTCCTGTAATCTCCACTCCCGCACATGCAGTGGTTAACGCACATCTGCTCCTGAGAGTGACTGAGACAGCGCAATGCCAAGATGTCACCAACAATTCTCACCCTTTCCCTACTATCTCATTCGCTCTTATGTTCACATTTTACTCTGTGCTGCCAACTTCTCCTTCATTCTCATGTGTTTTAGTCATGACATGCCATTAAGCTATTAACTACTATAATTTCAAATTATTGTTTTCTCGTTCATCCCAATAACTGGTTCTAATTTGTTCCTTTACTATTTTTCTCCTGTATTTCTTAGAAAGATTCCAAAAATAATATTGGACAATTTCATTCATATTTAGGTTTACCCCTATGTGTAGGCAAATAAACACACTAAGCACAGATAATTATTTTTTATTCTCTTAAAATTACTCCTACAAATTTAATTTTTAAACTCATGATTTATATTAATATGTCTAAATGAAGGATTTATGTTAAAATTCTTAGTATTGCAGAGTTTCTCTATGAATGCTAATTTTATAAAATATTTTACATCTTCACAAATATTATAAAATTAAATTAATGAAAAGAGTTCACATGAATAAAATTTATATCCTATAGTACTTCTCAGAGTCTTTATTATCTTAGCATGTAGACTATCATCTATAGTAGTTCTTTAATGTTTTGTAATTACTATGAAACCCCTTTTATCACATTATTGTAAACAGAAAATCTTAAAATATTAAGACATTGTTTAAAATTTTTAATTATTATCCAAAAAGGCATTGCTTAGCCAGGCATGGTGACCCACGTCTGTTATCCTAGCACTCAGGAGGCAGAGGCAGGAGGAATACTGTGAGTTCAAGGCTGGCCTGGGCTAAAAAAACAAGAAAAAAAGTAGTGCTTAGGTAAAAAGAATGTGATATTTTAGATGGCATAAATCAGTATTATTATACATTATTAATTGCATTGCTGAAAATAAATTTCTAGTCTTTTTGCAGTATACTGTTTATAAAAAATAAATTAACATGCTTGGAGTATAGATAAACTTATTTTGAAATCATTTTACTTTTTTTTTTTTTTTAGACAGGGTCTTGCTCTGTAGTTCAGGCTGGCCCTGAGCTCAGCCTCCAACTCAGATCACAACAATCCTCCTGTCTCTGCCTCTCAAGAGCTGGGATTACAGGCGTGAGACACCACGCCCGGCACTGTGGTATATGGTACTGACTGCAGCTGGGCGTGAGTCTCCATGCCCAGTATAGTATGTGGTTAACCAGGGATCGAACCTGGGTCCTTGCGCTTGCAAGACAGGCACTGAAACCACTGAGCTAAATCCCCAGCCCCAACATTTTACATTTTAAGTGTGATTCACACTGGCCTATTTAAATCCTTCTGAGATATGTACCCTAGTATAAATAAGAAATACAGGATTAGACTAGAATAAATTAGTCAGATGGCTAATTAAGCCAGAAATATTTATCATTATTAAAAAGTGATTTAGTTCAGTGGTTCTGGCACCTGCCTTGCATACAAAGGTCCCAGGTTTAATCCCCAGTAACCATAAACAATACCGGGCATGGTGATTCCTGACCACCAGCAATAATTACCACATAACCACAGTGCTAGGTACAGTGGTTCACACCTGTAATCTCAGCACTCTAGAGGCAGAGGCAGGAGGATTGCCTAATTCAGTACCAGCCTGAACTACAAAGCAAGATCCTGTCTCAAAAAGAAAAAAAAGTGACATATCAAAGCATCTAACATACTATCTTACTGTACTCTTGTCTAATGTAGAATAAATCCAGTATTCTCACTTCAGTACACTCAACAATAGCTTCTCTGTAAAATACAGACACCACAATTTGAAAAAGAAAAGAAAGAATAGGATGAGTTTTAGGAAGTGCAAATTGTGGTTTTCTGAATTCATGTTTAATTTCTCATTCCATTCTTGATTTGACAGAAATAAAATGATTGTCTATCGTATCCAGGATTCTTGTAATAAGAGAAAAACTCTTAGATAAGTGGACCTGGCCAGCACAGTGCTCCAGTACAAGTCCATGTTTCCTGATGAAGCATACCTGAAGTTGTGAATATGTCTGGCTTATTTTGGTAAGGATGTTAGAGGACAGTCCTGACGAATAGCTATACAGTACTTCTCTGTACCCAGACTGTGCATTTGAAAGATAAATACTTATCAATTTTCTTCTGGAATAAATCAAGCCACCTTAAAATTACATGTCAAAAAGTACAGAATGACTAATAACATAACAGTAGAAAAATCACAACCCTTAACAAAATTACACAGGAAAAATTCCTTAGAAATCAAAATTCTCATGATTAAAAAATGCTTATGACTTTCACTATGGAAAATTTGGGGCATGTTCAAAAATAGAAACAGTAAGAAAAGCTCCTAAGTAGCCACCAAAAAAAAAATTATGGTACATTTCATTTCATAATATCTCTAAGTGAAGCATACTTTCAATCTTGCTTATAATTATTTCAGTTTTTCCTTAAAGAAGAAAAGGGACTAATTTTTAGAATATAAACAATACAGTTACAACAGACAATTTTAAAAGTATTTATACTGAAAACATACAGATTCTTTAGAATCTGACCAGTGTCAGTGTACTCTGGTCTTTCCAACGCTGCTTTTCACACTAGTTCATTTATCTTATAAATCATAATTTAAATCCATCACATGACCTCTGCTCTACCTCTGAATAAGCAAAAGCAGTCAAATTTGTGGTTACTTCTGCTTTCTATTTCCTTTGTCTTAAAGGAAGACAAGCTCTCAGAGATAAGTCACGTGAGACATGCCTCGGTATTCCCTTTGGGGAACATTCCCTCTACTTTAGAATAATTCTTAGGATGTAGTAGGATTGAGACAAAACTGGTAACTTGTGAGAACAAAGAGGTGCTGTAGTTGATATTTCACAATCCAATATTAGGGTTTACTAATAGTTACTGTAATCGTTTGGTTCATATCCAGTCTTCCCACATTCCCACAACCATGATTTTGTGCCTATTCCTTACAATCAGATGGAGAATAGGTAAAGGTAAAGAAGAGTTGTATAGGGAAACACGGTTAGAGGAAGAGATTTTTTCATCTCTTGCCACAATGCACCGAAGGGAATCAGCACTGGGATGAAGACTTAGCAAGATGAAGGCAGACGACCATTATTTGATTTCCAAGTCTGCAACCTGCTTAAGTGTTTGTCTGAATTGCACTAATTCAGCAACCATAGCAGCAGAGAAAAAGAAAATTGGAAGCAGGGAAGGGGAAAGCAAAACTAGCAAGCAGCCAATGTTTTGGCTTTCAGGGGGATTCAAGGTGGCTGTTTCCCATGAATCAAGGAAACCTGTAGGGGAGCAGGGCCACAGCTTTCTAGCCAGCTTCTTATGCGAACATCAAGCCAAAGAGACTTTATGGCAAGAAAGCTGTGGGTGTCACTTCTGATGATATCTGATGGACAGGAGGAAAGTGAGAGGTCCATCAGCCCTCAGGGCATGCATATCTAAGATCTAAAATAGCAAATGGAAAACTGGCTTCCTTGCCAGAGGAGCCAACTACCAAAGAAAATGACTATATTGAAGCCAGAAATGTACATATCTGACTTTCCCCCTCTCCTGATCTCTCACCTGCACATGAACACAAGGAGGAGGTATTGAGCAGCAAGGAGAAGAACTGGTGAGAGGCAAAAGCAGTCTCCTTCTCTCCCCATGCTCCAACACTTCAGCAAGAGAAGGTTCTCAGCTCAGCTCAAGTCTACATGAGGAGATGATATTTAAATAGTATGAGACATAAGTTTCATATTGGAGTGGAGTTTAAATAACCATAGTGATTGAAAAGTTGTGAAATCTGTCAGAGACGTCAATAAGAACATTTTGACAGATTGCAGTTGAAAGCAGTGATTGTAGAAACACAAACTGCTTCGTGTTTACACCCCCACTGACTTGAGACTACTCAATAAACCAGTTTTATGTAATTTTCATACCACATGGTCCCTAAACACAAGCTAATTCCTTCCGGGGCTTAACCAGAGAAAGAGCAATCTGTCATAGCTATGAAGGAAAAACTGCCAGTGTCAGACTTGCTGAGAGACTATGTCTGTCTCCAACTTGGAACCTTGCTTAGAAATTTTTGAGAGCAATTCTGAGCCCCCTACAATTTTCTGCTGCTTGCTTTAGGAGGCAAGCCATCTGAAGAACGCAGTTTTGCTAATGTGTCAAAAACTCACAATGAATTACCCAGTTTCCTCGGTTTTGTTTGTGAGGACACAGCTTCATTCATCTAGAAATGTAAATGGTGTTAGGATCTCTACCTGTCATAATTTGCCTTGGATTGAGTTTCTAGAAAGGAGTTATGACATTTGGTAACAAAATCAAAAATTTCCTGAAGAAGCCAGAAAAAATTACATATTCAACAGTGTCTTTAACAGTGACCAAAGTGTGATTCCTCTTCTCTTCAAAGACTATAAAGCACTGAGAATTTTGAAGTCCTGAGGTATTTAAAAAGTTATTTTTCAAAATACAAAAATGTAACAATATAGGTTTTCCTACACTGAAAATACTAGTTACCTATTACAGATATAACAAGTTGTCAAAATTTAAGGCTTAAAATAATATACAAATGTTTATCTTACAGTTCTAAAAGTCACAATTCAAGTGTGTCTGCAGAGCTAAAATAAAAATGTTTAGAAGGACTGTGTTTCTTCTAAAAGTTGACGGCAAAATGTAGTGTATTTTGTCTTTTTTAGGAGCCAGGAGTTTGGGTATTCTTTGTCTCACACCCGCACCTCTGTTTGAATTTTGTTGCCATCTTCACAACTCTGTCCTTCTAATTCTCATTCTTTTCTCTTTAATACGCAAAGATCATGGATCACATCAAGCCCACCTGGAAAATCTAGGTTAATCTTCCAATCTGAAGATGCTTAATTCACTCATATCTGAGAAATTCTTTTTTTCATGTATGAAAGTGTATTTCCAGGTTTCAGGGATTAAATGTCCTTAGGGGCCATTACTCTTCCTGCCACTTTAAGACTTAAAGAAATGCTTTAAAATGATTAATTTTATCTCAGGGAATTTATTCCACACTTATCTCTAGAAACTCAAAATATCTACAGGGCTACATGAGTTTAAGAGCAAACACTACATTTGACATGATCTTTGGTGTCAATTTTATTTGACTGGTATTTTGTCATTTGTCTTTATTTTGAGCTAAGTATCTATCCCTTTTACTTATGAGAATGCTTGGAGGATTTTGTTCATTGTTCCAAACTTTTCAGAAAAAATAAATTTACAATATCTTAGCTTTTACTTTCCTAATATACAGAATGCCTAAAAAATTTCCCAAGAAACATTGAGAGCAGAAGTTATAAGAAACCTACAATTTTCTTTTATACAATATTATATTGAATATCACTACCTCTATTCCCACTTCTGATAAGTTTTGGTTATTTGTTTAAACATTTCTCTTTACAAACACCTATCCTTGATAGAGGAAAGATTTTCTTCTTTCTTCTTAACAATTAGTGAAATGCATATTTCTCTAATTCACCTTCACAGTTACAGTAGGTTGACGGTAACTGAATATTTTGGAGCAGGACTCAGTATATGAATAAAAGACCTAAAGCTTGAGCCGGGGTTAGTAGCTTAGTGGTTAAAAAAATTGTACGTGCTAAATATGTTGTACAAAACAGAAATGGTTTAGAATGTCATGCAAACAAGATACATTTCTGGGCTGGGGATTTAGTTCAGTGGTTCCAGTGCATGCCTTGCAAGCACAAAGCCTTAAGTTTGATCCGTGATAACCACGTACCACGATGCCAGTCTTGGTGACTCATGTCCTTCAGCAATCACTAGCACACATCACTGCTAGGTGGGGTGGCTCACACCTGTAACACCAGCATTCGGCAGGCAGAGGTAGGAGAACTGCTGTGAGTTCAGGACCAGCCTGAACTACAAAAAGCAAGACTTTGTCAAAAAAAAAAGACAAGACTGAAGGAAAGTTCTAAGTACACATAAAAGGATTTAAATTCCCTGTGCTCTCTTCTCTTCCATTTATCCATTTATTTATTTGTTTAAAAATCAAGGACTTTTTAACATTACAGGATTTCAAAAAGGAGTTTTAAAAAATCCTTACAAGGGTGACAGAGTAATGTTTACATGTAAGACTAGAAAGCAGCCAGACTAAGTATCAAAATCCTAAGTGATGGGGCCAGGGATTTAGCTCAGTGGTTCCGGTGCCTGTCTTACAAGTGCAAGGACCCAGGTTCGATCCCTGGTAACCACATACCATACTGGGCGTGGAGACTCACACCCAGCAGCAAAAGGAGTACCACATACCACAGTGCTGGGTGTGGTGGCTCACGCCTGTAATCCCAGCACTCAGGAGGCAGAGGCAGGAGGACTGCTGTGATGTGAGTTTGAGGCTGAACTACAAAGCAAGACCCTGTCTCAAAGAACGTAAAAAAAAAAAAATCCTAAGTGAATGTATAAAGTGACAGTACTTGAAGACTATTCACTTTTCTAATTCCTATTGTTTGAAGTTTAAATTATATTATATTTTGAAATTATTTTGTAGAATTCATGACATATTACTCAATTACCTTATAGAGGTAATTGAGGTATAGAGCAATGTTAAGCAAGTATGTTATAAGCTTAATGATTTTTAAATTGTTCTATTGAAGCAGTCCACATTTCAAGTTATATCTCCCTAAAGATATCTTAATCTGAATAGTTTCCTCCTTAGAGTAACTTTATAAATAGTTCATAAAAGTGATAAGAATAAATATTATACTTGATTTTTTTATCTTTATTGGTACATTAAATATACACATCATGATTGCACTCCATAATGGGGATTTGTACCAGTATAAGACACAACTTAATTCTCATTTTTTCCCATAGCCCTAATATTATACTTGATCTTAACCAAAATTTCAGAAAGCAATCTGTTAATTACGAAAATTAATTTATAAACTGAGACAACCAGCCTGACTTATTTTACATAGTAAGGAAAAGTCTGGTCATATATGTGAAACTCTTCTCTAAATTTGCAGTAGAATCATTTTCTGTTCAGCAGTTCTTAAGAAACCTATCATTTTTCTGGAATATTTCCAGCTCTTGAAACAAGTAAATCTTACTTCTATTTAGTTAGATTTTTTAAAAGAAAATAAAAAGCAAGGGTATGTTTCACAACGTTTTAGACATAAATGAACGTTTTTTAAGTATGAAAAAAAGTCTATTATCATAACCAAAAGATCAAACTCCCAAGATGTTAACATAGACAGACTAGCAGAAGGAACTAGAAATATGGACTTAAAAACAGATTCAAGGCAAAAGTGATATTAAGAGAACATTGCATGGGGGACATGAAACAAAGTTTTAGGTGGAACTAGGAGACAAAACAAATTCAGGATGCTTGGGAGTTTGTCTATTTCCCTGGGAATCTTCTTGGCTTGGTTTTGTTTACACATATGATGCTGCTGTGATCTTTAGGACCACAGACCATGTATTAATCTTTCCGTTCCACAAGATAATGCTTACAGTCTTATAAATGTGCTCACTAGTTCTAGGTTGTCCCTCGTGGACACCACAGTTGGAAAGCAGTGGCACTCTGGAAGAAGTCACATGCATACAGACTCTTGGGTGCCAGATGCCAGGAGCCTGCCATCTACTTATAAATCTCCTTCGGTGGCTCATACTCCATCCTCAATAGGATCACACTCACCCTGAAGAGCAACACAGCACATTGGGAAGAGTTTCTTTAGGTAATTCTGGCAACATTTTTAATAAATGATGTGCAATCTTCTTTAAATTGGTAAAACTCATGAAAAGAAAGGTCTTTGGATCAGTGTTACCTAATTATATACACTAAGCAGACGATTAAGGTTCTGTACAGTTTTTCCTGATACTTCATTTTTACCAAACACATCTCTTAAAAGCTTAATAAATCTAATAATTAGCAAATCAACTATTAAGTAATTAAAAACCTGTATTATTCATAACTTTTACTGTTGGGTAGTAATTACTATCATTGGAATATATTGAAAATATAAGAAAAGACATGATAGAATTAGTCCTTATTTAGGAACATGTTAACTAACTGAGATAGAGAGGAGGGTGCAGAAAGCCATATTCTTCAGATCATACCTCCAAATAGATTTTAATGTGAAAGGGCTGAATGTCTGGCTCAGTCTGATTAGACTCGCACTTCACCCACTTTTCCCCAAAGGGAACTCCTTTTAGTGATAGTGATGTGGTAATATGAAGCATTATATACTAAACCAGACACATAGACTGCACTGGAGATGAAATCACAATGAAATTGTCTATAATTATAAATTAAAAATTCAAATTCCTTAAACACTATAGGCTTATGTTTCTCCCGTGGAACCAATCATAATCAATGCAGAAATTTGTAGATCCACTTACATGACATGAGGCTTGTAGAAGCCTTGAGATAAAGCTCTAGAATTAAAAAGTCCTCAGAGCTAATTTTCCTAGAAGTAGTTATTGCTAAAACATGCAATACTTCTTAGTTGACACTGGCAATTACTTTATCTTGCCTGCCTTAAGGTACCCTCAAAGCTCTAGTCCCCAAGATAGAAATTACAGTAAATGTCCAGAAGACAGACTAAAATTCTCTCTTGGTATGCCCACCCACACAAGCATCCCACAAGTTCATTCTTCTTAATTTTTCAGTGTGGATATTTGCCTAATCTCACAAATCCACAAGAAAAAGATATACATAATTGGATAAAAATACTCATTACTTCACTCTTACCTGATGAGGTTTGGAAAAGTATTTTCATTGCTAATATATCAGAGATTCAAATAAATAACTACTTTAAACTTGATCTATGTCATCACTTAATTTCTTTAAGAAAGAGTTAATGCTTGCTCACATAAAGTTTTTACATAAAGTTTCTAAGAGCTTTTTCTGTGGCAAAAGTAAGGTGCTACAACAACACGACATTCTCTTTTCCTACTGCCTACATAGGGGTAAAATGACAAGTGCTCAGAGTGATACAGTTAATGGTCCATGGCCTTAAAATTTGTGAAATATAATCACCTCATTCATCATTCACAAAAATAAAATTTTTATCTTCTGTAACAGGAAATTAGGTGGCTAAAGGCTGAAAGTACAAATTCATCTTCAACTAATAAGGTATTAAGCAGCACTAGCAAACAGTATACCAGCTTCTTCCAGACTAAGGGCACAGAGACGTGAGACGGCACATGAAATATTCACCACCAGAATTCCAAGGTAGGCAGATTCACAACAGAACATGAGCTTTATCACAAATTGTGGAGAGACTGAAAGCATACTTAGAGGATTTATTAAAGCAATAGAGACAACCTCCGCTCCAGGTACTCTGATTGTAGGGATTTTTATAGTCATGTGTTTAATCTTCCTGTGCTGTAACAGATAAGTTATGATTTCAGCTGATTTGTGTACAAAGAGTTTTCTCCATCTTTTCTAGGACTATATAGTACTGAGGGATCGCTTTTTGACTTTCTAAGTGAAGCATTAATAGCACTGTCAGCAGCAAGACAGAACAGGCAATAAATATTAAGGTTTAATGTTACAATGATTTATGCTGCAGGGAATATTGTCCTAGATTATAAGGTATGATTATTATCTTTCATAATAAAAAATGATGGTAGAAATAGAATGTTGGCAAAAATAACTTTCTAAAGCTCTCATATCAGGGAAATCTTTTTACAAGAATATATTGCAGCTAAGATCTTGATTTTCCAAAGAGTAAAAATGATTTAAATAGTTGCTTAATAAAATATTGCTGACCTGGGCCAAGAATTTAGCTCAGTGGTTCCAGCACCTGTCTTGCAAGTGCAAGGACCGGGTTCCATTCCCCAGCAACCACATACAGTTCTGGACGTGGAGACTCACGCCCAGCAGCAATCAGTACCACATACCACAGTGCCAGGCGTGGTGGCTCATGCCTGTAATCCCAGAACACGGAGGCAGAGGCAGGAGGATTGCTGTGATGTGAGTTTGAGGCTGAGCTCAGAGCCAGCCTGAACTACAAAGTGAGACCCTGTCTTTAAAAACCTAATATATATACACACATATATATATATATATTGATGTATGTGTGTATGTATATATGGATATATATACATATATATATATATATATGTGTGTATATATACACATATACATACACACATACATATATATATCACCTAACAGGATTTTTTAAGAGGCTGACTCTCATCATTTTATTCTTGACCATTTCATTCACTCAGAGTATTTCCCAGGAAAAATAATTTGTTCAATATTAAAGATAGCAGAAAAACCTTACACGAGTGAGCATTGGCCACTCACTTTTGTATATACAAAAGTGATGACAGATTTAGTTGTAGACTCACCTGACTTTTTCACATTCTAGCCTATTTTCATACTGTACCTTAACATCTTTTGTGTGGAGTATTAGTTAGCTATTGTTGGGAAACAAATTATGGTGTCTCAAGATTTAGTAGTTTAAACTGACTCTCTCTGTCTCTGTCTCTGTCTGTCTGTCTTTCTCTCTCTCTCTCTCTCTCTCTCTATATATATATATATATATATATACACATAATATTGGAATATATATTTTATGTATGTGATATGTAAGATATTTAATATGTAAACGTTAAAAATATTAATATAATATAATATATAAACAAAATACAAATATATGTTCAAGTAATACATAGAAGCATGTATATTGAATGTATATAAAAATACAGAAGATAGAGCATGTAATACATATATATTTTTTAATTTCAAATATCACAATTTCTGTGAAACACAAAACCAGGAGTCCCCATAGAACTACTTATAGAACTGTATTTTTTATTACTTAGTGCAAGGCATCTGTGAAAAATACACTGAAAAAAAGAACTAATTCATGATGGGTGGCCATGGCCTTTATGTAACTTAATCATAGATGTAGTATTTCATCACTTCTATGGGATCTGATTAAGCAGAAAAAATATTGTTAAGTGTGATCCACACTTAAAAGGAAAGACTATGCCAAGTGTGACTTCTGAGAAGTAAGGATCAGCATGCACCACCACAGACTCTTTTTTTGTAGGGGGGGCAGGGTCTTATTTTTGTAGTTCAGGCTAGCCCTGAGCTAAGCCTCAAACTCACAGCAATCCTCCTGCCTCTGCCTCCTGAGGGCTAGGATTACAGGCATGAGCCATGACGCCCTGCACTGTGGAGCATGGTACTCACTGCTGTTAGGTGTGAGTCTCCACACTTGGCATTGTTGTATGTGGTTACCAGGGATCAAACCCAGGCCCTTGCACCTGCAAGGCAGGCAGCAGAACCACTGTGCTAAATCCCCGTCCCCAAAGACTTTCTACTGTGCTTAGACACTACATGCCTCCTTGGGATTTCCTCTCATATTCAGGTTATATTAGCTTGTAGTGAATAAATTATAAACTTTGCAAAGAGCTTGCTGCATTTAATATTCAAAGCAAATTATTTGAAATAGTACAAAAATAACATGGCAGCATTTCCTGTAAGTTTGAAAACAAGATCTTTAAAACATGAAGAAAAACACCTTAGGGTCAAGGATTTATCTCAGTGGTTCCAATGGCTGCCTTGCAAACACAAGGTCCCTAATTGGATCCCCAGTTACCACATACAACAGTGCTGGGCTTGGTGATTCACGTCCACCAGGGATCAGTACCACATACCACAATGCTGGATGTGGTGGCTTACACCTGTAATCTCAACTCTCAGTAGGCAGAGATAGTATTGCTCTGAGTTCGAGGCTTTCCTGGGCTACAGACAAGGGCCTACCTGAACTATAAAATGAGGCTCTGTCTCAACACACACATACACACACACACACACACACACACACACACACACACTTTAAAAGTATAGGTAAAAATATCATTCTAGATTTTTCAATTATTTTAAATGATTACTATCTGTTTTATTAACATTCACATTTCTAATCATTTGATTCTATTTTTAGTATGAAAATGTATGTGGCAGAGTTATACTTTAGGAAAGATATCTAAGCTGTGAATGCTTTAGAGGAGTGAGAGTTCCTATGTGAAAAGATTTCAGTAAATTTTCAGAGAAAATATTGTAAAAGATTTGAAATTTAAGTGGAGTGTAAGAGTTGGTGCTCATGGTTACTCTGTATTCAATTATTATGGCGACATTTCACTCTGGAAAATTCAAGGACAAGAGTTATAAATTATGGCAACAAAAAGTGGAAGAGTAACTGCAATGCCGAAAAATGGGCCCTCTGATTCTTCACATTTTTGCATAAGAAGACTCATAAATGTCAAATTTTTTCTTTCAACTAGAAAGGCAGTTTATGTGTGTGTGTTTATTTTCTTTTTTGAGTGATGACTAAGGTAAGCTCCAATAACTAACAAAAGTTCATTTATTGGTACATTAAATATACACATCATGATTGCACTCCATAATGGGGATTTGTACCAGTATAAGACACAACTTAATTCTCATTTTTTCCCATAGCCCCACCCACCCTACCACCCCCCCTACCACTCCCCCATATATATAAAATTTGTTTTCTTACTTTTTTGTTACAATCTCAACATTGTCCCCTTTCACCT
Source organism: Petromus typicus (assembly GCA_004026965.1). Lineage (NCBI taxonomy): Eukaryota > Metazoa > Chordata > Mammalia > Rodentia > Petromuridae > Petromus > Petromus typicus. The sequence continues at coordinate 85,713 of PVIR01002651.1, forward strand.
TATTTTACATTGAGCATTTTCTATTTCACAATATATAACATACAATGCTAGGACTCATTTACATCTTCATTTTCTCATACCAGAGAAAAGATGCAATATGTATCTATCTGTGACCTATTTATTTCACTTATGAGGTTATCCTCAAGGTATGTCCATTTAAGTAGAAATGATTCATTCATTATCATTTTTTATGGCAGAGTAGTACTCCATTCTGTATAAGAACCACAGCTTTTTTATCCAGTCTCCAGTTGATGGACACTTGGGTTGTTTCCAAGATGTAGCAATCACAAACTGGGCTGCTATAAACATGGGTGCACATATGTCACTGTGATAATTTATTTAAGTAACTACTAGCTCAGTCATTTGTTGGTAGAGCACCAAAATAGAGGACTCAGTATTTTCCAGTTACATTGTTATATTCACTAAAAACTGTAGAAAAAAAAGAATCTTGACTACTAGAAACAAATAAAAATGCTAATTAATGTTTTTATTACAAAAAGTCCTCTGTTCAACAGTTTGCTATAAATTGTATGAAATTTAATGTAGAACTCTTTACTGACTATACCACAAATAAAAGCACAGAAGTTTAATGTTCCATGCCATTAGAGACATATATGTAAAATTTTAAAACTAATATATATGTTATATGATATATACATGATTATATGACTGTAAACTATCATTATATGATTTAAATATCACTGTTAAATAATGCTGGAAGCTTTGTGCATAAGCGTCTTTAAGTAACTGAAATTTTCTATCTTATTCTTGAAACCATATGTTGCTAAGTGTTACATCAAAACAGAAATTCTTTACCTAGAAAAGAAACAGCCACATAAAGACATGTTTCCATTCTAAATGAATAATAAATTATAGGTTATGTGCTTCTTTGATTTTAGAAGATGCATAATTTAAAATGATAAATAATTAACATATCAAAGCTTTCTAATTTAACTGATGCACAAGAATAACTAAGACATAAAGTTATCTTGCTGCTTAAAACACATCTTCTCAGTTGAGAAATGTAGCAGCTTTTTATTACTAACAATTACGCTTTCCAAGAGTAATTTCAGTTTATCACTTTAAAATATTAGGAAATGTCAGACAGTTCCATTTCTTATATGGGATGTGTAAACACACAGTGGTAGAGACAGAAAGTGAAGCATAATTAGAACTGTGCAATTGAAATTCAGTATTTAACTTGGCCTACTTTGCTGAAGCATGATTACTGAGTGTCATTCTATTTTCATTTCCATACATGTTCACTTCTCCTCCATTTTAAGTCTGTTCTGTAAACGTGAAAACTTAATCCTTGCTTTGAATTCATCAAATTGATGGAAACTAAAACAAAGATCTGGACATGTGGTGTGCACTGACAACACCAATATATCTGTTTATATTTAAGCTGGTGACAACCAATAGAAAAATTTCCATGTTGTTCTTAACTAACGTCAAAAGTCATCTAGCTAAAAATCAGGCAGTTTCAAATACTTCTTTTTAGTTTGCAGGTACAAATTAATATTGATCCATATTGTATTCTTGGGAAAGATTACATGATTCTCAAGTGCAAATTGCTATCATTATTTATATTGCTTTTTAGATTAAAGCAATAATTATGAAATAGTTCCCTTTGCTTCTGCTGAAACACTGGATGTTCTCCTCATTTTTAGCAAAGAACAACTACAGTAAATGATAATTATTGCAATTATTTTCAAAGAATTCCTTATTGGAAATAGCCACACACATAAAAGTGTGAATTAAAGTAAAAAGAACATGACAGATCTAATCAGATAATGCAGAAACTTAGACAAAATGTATTTTTAAAAAGTCCTTTGAATAAACAACGTTTTCAAGTGTAGACTTTCCTAAAATATCAGTAATATAAACAATATAAAAACTTCTCTAACTGAATCAAGTTAATACTGAATAAACAAATCAAATCAGACATTTTAGAAGGAAAAATGGAAAGACATACAGGAGAAAAGACGGAAAAAAGTGGAAATAAATCTTTTGTATAAAGGGAAAGGTGGAGTGTAGAAAGGAGGGAGAGGAATGGGAAAAAACAAGATGTAACATTTATCACATACAGGCACAAATTTCTAAGATGAATATTATCATAATACGTATCCAAAATGTAGCAATAAATTTAAGGTATCTGAAATATGGAGCTTAAATTATTACAAAGCCATATGCAGAAAGATGGAGCAATAGGTACGGAATTTCAATTATGAGATAGTGTAATACTCTTTTTTGCTTTTGCACAGCTCACTGCCTTTTTGAGTTCAGAACTATTAATGAGATGGAAACATTTTTAACAATTTGTACTTTTACAAAATATATAGAGTCTTTCATAAATTTCTTTTTTTTGTCTTGGAAATCCAAATACAGCATTCAGGAGTGTTTAGATCCATGGGTATATCTTCTCTCACATTCTTGGATCATAATATTAGAACTAAACTTTAATGCAAATCCTCCAAAATTAAGCCTTTCTATATAACCTAAGCAAAAAGCATTTTAAAAGGCTGAAGTAGCCAGTCACAGTAGTTCACACCTGTTATCCCAGTGCTTAGGAGGCAGAGGAAGCTGAATCGCCTTGAGTCTTAGGCTAGTCTGGGCTACAGAGTGAGGTCAGGGCCATCCTGAACTACAAAGTGAGACCCCCATCTCAAAAAACTAAAAAAAAACCTTAAGTTAAAGGCAATTCTTAGAAAATCTGAAGATACACTGCTAAAATGTACAACATGTAGCCATAGCTTTAGTCACAGCAAAACTCATAGTGTCAAATGCTTTCAAAGTAATTCACAACTTAATTCTCAGAGGGAAATACCTCCTCCACGAACACCCATATACATACATTATAGGCAAACTAAGGAACTGAAGAAACACATTAAAGTGCAAAATAAAGTAATGACTCATGAAAAAATAAAAACCAAATCCAATTAAGAACAGTAGAAAAAAAGCACAAATATTTCAATTGATCAAATAAAGGAAAATGAATATCATTATTCTTGTTAATGTTATTCCTTGACAGTGTACTAATATTTCAAAGCATAGCACGAGGAGGAACTTTCTATGTTTTAAAGATAACAATGTCAGGCCAGGGATTTAGCTTAGTGGTTCCAGCACCTGTCTTGAAAATGCAAGGGCCTGGGTTCGATCACTGTAAACACATACAACAATGTTGGGCATGGAGACTCACACCCACCAGCAATCAAAACCACATACCACAGTGCCAGGCATGGTGGCTAATGACTGTAATCCCAGCATTCAGGAGGCAGAGGCAAGAGGATTGCTGTGATGTGAGTTTGAGACTGAGCTCAGAGCCAGCCTGAACTATAAAGCAAGGCCTTATCTCAAAAAAAAAAAAAAAAAAAAAAAATAACAATGCCCTTAAGAAAGCTTTGCTATTCCGTGTGCACAAAATAATAAATGAACATAACAGTCTAGTTTGTCTTAACTATTTAATGGTAAACATTCTAAATAATTCCTTTCAAACAAACTCACCATAGTTTTGAATACATAAAATATGATGAAGTAGGTTATCTTAGAAAAGGACTATATTTCATCCATTTTACTTCCTATGCTTCTTTGTCAAGGGTCTGATTATATTAATTCAAGTGTATCATGGACATTCCATTTTATTCCAATTAATTTCTGTTCTTTCACAATACCATCTTTGCTCCTTTACAATAGTCCTATAAAATAACGTTGTGATAGTATTGAAATATTTTCCTTTACAGTTACTGATTTACCATTGCTGTTTCTGTATTTTTTTCCTTTCACTATAAACTTTCAAGTTTATCAGTGTTCATAAAATGACATCCTACGTTGTGATGGACTTCCTTGTATCTATTGATTGATTTGGAAAGAACTGGTGTCTAGGCAGTACAGTCTTGTTATTGTGAATATAGAAAATATTTTTAATTAAATAATTTTCCTCGATTTCTTTCACCGATTTTATAGTTTTTCTATCAAGTTTTTTCTTTCCCTTTTTCACTTTCCCCTACTCACATTTTCCCTTTTGCATATTTCACATGACCTATCACACATTTTAGCATCCACTTACACTTTCAGTTTTTCATATTAGAGAAAAGATACAACTCTTACATATCTGTTTCCATTTTTTTATGTATAGCTCTTGTATACATTGTTGATATGCAAACAAGTGTTTGAATATTATAAACATTAACTGTAAACATTAATGGTGTCCCATGTAATTTTTCAACAAATGCATATAATATGCAATCCTTTAACTTCTCTTAATCTCCTCTTAAGCGTGCTTTCTAATTTCTATTAAAAAGTCTTTTACTTTCAGTTTGACTTCATTTAATTCCTACCTATGAGAGAAAACACATCACTTATCCTTGTATGTCTGGCTTTATATATGTAACAAAGTGATGTCTGTTTCTATCCATGTTGCAATAACAACATTTTACTCTATATGGTATATGCACACATATGTGGTATAAGCATATATTAAAGACCATATTACTCTATAGACTCATCTGTTGTTTAACACACAAACTGATACCATACCTTAGTTATTATGAATACTTTCACAATAAACATCATCATACAAGCATTTTCTAAAATTTCACTTTCTTCTCATATTTACTGAGAAGTGAGACACTTGAATCATACAACACATCTATTTTTATTTCTCTGAGGAACCCCTATATTTTTCTCCATAAAGGCTATACTAATTTATATTCTCACAGCAAGTATTTAAGGATTCGCTTTCTCTACACACTTATCAATGATTGTTTAGTTTTAGTTTTATTTTGTTTCAGCAATTATTATACCCTGGGGGGCATGATATCTTTCTGAGATTTTTTGTTTTGTTTTTTTTGTACCAGAGATCAAACTCAGGACACTGCACTTGAGAGCTGGTAAAGGGTGCACTGAGCTAAATCCTCAACCTTCGTACTCTAGCTTTAATTTGTATTTCCCTGTATGTAATTGCTACTGTTCTGTTTGGAAGTCCCCCCAGGGCCTCACATGGATGAGGTAAGACTTTCTTTTTCACAGATACTGAAGGTGGAATATGTGATGCTAGGCTAAGGGTGAGTGATTACTAAACCACTACAGGGGAGTCATTCATTAGTTTGGCCCCCACTCTAATCCCCGTAGTCTAAATAAGATAAAAGGCACAGGAAGGTGCTGTTAAACTCTCTTGACATTGTTGCTGCCTTGTGCACACCGTGATGCTTCTCTCCTGTCATGCTACTTTTATCACCCCAGCCTCAGAGTCAGCTGACTGTGGACTGTTCCTCTAGGAACTGTAAGCCAAAAGAACCCCTTCCTTTTTTACTTTCGGTGTCAGATATTTTATCTCAGAAACGAGAGAAAAGTAACTAACATAGCAATGCTTTTAAACACTTTTCATGTTTTATGCCTACTTGTATTATTTTGAAGAAATGTTCATTAATATACTTTTTCCAGGTAGATACACTTCCAGTCTTCATATGTTTAGATTTATACCTAAATATTTAAATTTTAGGTGCTAATATACATGATAGAATGTTTTCAATTTTAATTACCATATGCTCATTGTTGATATAAACATTACCTGTTACATATTATATATTACTGTAGTTACCATTTGGCCCTACTTACATTAGTTCAAGAAGGTTTAGGAGACTTTTTGGTCAGTTTGTTAAAATAGTCTACATAGAAAATTATTTTATATGACAGTCATGACAGGATAGTTTTATATTTTTATTATTTGTAGACATTTTCTTTTGTTATTTTCTTACTGTATTAGATATAATTTCCTGTACAATGTTGAAAACAAGAGGTTTTCCTTGTCTAATTTCTGATATTAATACATTATACATTATGTAAAATTTAGCTGGAGTTTTAGAGAGAATTTGTGTGCTTGCTTACTTTGGTCAAATATTTATCATCACATTAAGAAAAGTTCCTTCTTATAGTAGGTAAAAACATAAACATGAATAAAAGAAATATAATATGATGGGCATTAATAAATTTAGGCTTAGAAGTTCAAAGAAGAAATGCTAAAAATTCCTAACCCAAAAGCTCTTGGAGGGAAAAATATAATTTGAAAAAAGCAAGTATCTTAACGAACTTTACTTTCTCAAACCAATTTGCTTTACACACATTAAAACAATCAAAATTTAACAAGTAATATTTATTTCACTGTTTTTCACAGCCAGAGGGGCAAGTGTCTAAAATGTGTTCATGATATGTTCATGATGTTTTATTTGACTTCTAAATGATGTTGATATTTATAAGACATTTATTAAGGTTACACTTAATGGTAAATAAGCCCTTTGAATCTGAATAGAAAAAAGCTATAAAGCGTACTGGAATATGTCTGCCTAGAATGACATTTAAAACTAAAAGAAGGAAAAGCAAGATTCAATATACTAGACAGAAAGAGACTAATGTAATTTAGCCTCAATATTTTTAAGTAGGGTTTTATTCTTATACTGTGTCATCCAATTATAAATTTTAGATGCATAATGTCATTGGTAGAAAATTTTATTCAACATGAAGTAAGCAAACAGGCCTAATTACTGGAGCATACTTTCTAATAAGCTTTCCAGCCTTAAATGCACATGTGTAATTTCAGGAAAAAGTTTTTAAATATAGTATATGTCCTTGTTTTCTGTTCTGATTTTTTTTTACAATATAATTAATTAACTTGCACTCTTCCATAATGATACTAGATACTGACTAAAAAGCAGTAATTAAGAATATCTAACAGAAAGATTACAACCTACTCACAGAAAAAAAAAATTCTATCAGAAAAGATCTCAGAAAATCTCAATAACCCTAAGATGGAAACTAAGTCATTGTTATCATCTTTGTATACTAGTCTCTCAAATTTTTATTCATCCACCTATAAATTACTGCATATTTCTGCCAGATTCTCTGCTCAGCTGCTCTTTTGATCTCCCATCTGCTCATTTCTTTCTCTCTTATTCAAAAAACAAGAATTATTCATGGGTGCATATTCCACTGAGTAGCCATAAGACAAAAGAGAAATGTGTATGAACAAAAACTTTTCAACCTAAAGTGATTTTTTTCCTGAAAGTACTTGAAATCATGTTGATTTTATTTTCTGTCAAGAACTGAATGATCAGATACCGTGTCTAAAAGATGGTCTCATTCTTAGCCCTTCTGCTACCATATTCCAAAACTTTCAAAATACTTTAAAAGACAGTAATATATATTAGGCTAAAAGTTTTTATTTAACTCTTCAATGGCTTCTCTTGCACCTGAAATAAATCTAAATTTTTACCATTGCCTGAAATTTGTTTGTGACTATTCCAGTGTTTGTCTAATCCATAATTCTCCAAACAAACTGGCCTGTTTCAAATTGTGAAAGACTCTGTACCCTTCCCCATCTAAGATTTTTCTATGAACAATTGCAGTGTCTGAAATGATCTTTTCCCTTTTTTCTAATGAGTCACTCCTTCTCACCTCTCACATCTTAGCACAGGTTTCATTTCATTTTTTCTTTTTGTTTTTGTTTTTCAAAATACTGTCCTGTGCATTGTTTCAGGGAAAAGCATAAATGCATCATTTAAAGAAGCTGAATACCACTCACTCAGTCAACAATCACTAAGCAGAAGTGAAATGTGGTTTTGAGTAATTCATTTAGCTGTTCTCTACATCAGCTAATCCATAAAATAGATATGGGAATGGCACCTTTTACAGTTGTGATACATTAAATATGTAAATGAACTGAAACACTTAAAGGAGTACCTCAAACAGAAGAAACATCCAAATTTAATATTTATGTCCAACATCTTAGCAACATTTATTTCAATCTCATGACAACACAGATTTGTTTTTAAAAATAAATTTTTCTGTACATATCCTACTAGAATTTAAGGTTTCTGAGAACTGAGGATAGTAATCTGACTTCATTCCTGTTTTTTGAACTCTAGTTGAGTGCCTGGCATGTAATAAATTTCATTGACCATCATAAACTGAATGTGCGATGAATGGAAGACACTTGAGGAGAATGCAGAGATTATTCTATTAACTGCAACAACTGGGACTCCACGTTTTCTTTGTCTCCCCAAACAAACTCTCCTGTTGAGGACTGACACCATCATTTAGTGATGGAATTTACTGCTGGCAAGTGCAGCTGCTTCCGCAATTTAGCCTTTTCCACAGCAGGGAAGCACATGCTTTTTGGTCTCCAAAGAGTGGGCCATCTCTATGATTAGTGCTTCTGAAGGAAATGGCAAAACACATGACAACAGGAATAGTCTTTACTCAAAAAGGAATTTCACAGCATTATCTCTAAGGAAAGGTAATAAATGCCTTTGCAAGACATGCTTGGACCATTAATGATCTAGAAAATGAAACCAGCTGGACCACAGAGCTAAGTGATAGGATTATATTGTTCACTGGTTTCTTCCTTGCCAATTTTTGCTAAATGCCTCAACACAAAACTAGACGACAGTAAACTATTCTGAAAATAGAGTTGGAAGAAAATTCTTTTGTTGGACCTTTTCCAACAAACTGTGTTGACTCTCTTTTAAAAAGGGACTCTCACCTGACTGAAAAACCAACCAACTGCTGTGGACTTTAAATTGTAATTGTCGTGTGTTGTAGCTTTATAACTGCATGCAGCTAAGCTTTGTACCCAGCCTTCTAGCAAGGACAGGAACAAGATGTTTCATTTCCTGTAAAGCCACTGGTTTCTGGCCTAATGGACTTAAAAAAGAATTATAAGAGTGAAGCTCTTGATTCCATGGTTAATACTCTGGAAAGGGAAAAAGAAAGACTGATATGAAAATTAGAAGCAGAGCTGATGAAATAGGAAGTAAATAGCATGATTTACCAGATTAAAATTACAAAAAAACACGCTTTGTTTTTGGTTACTCAAGGGCTAAGCAGAAATGAAATGTCTAAAATTCTAAGTCTTTAGAAAAAAGTATTTGAAGGAAGAAAAGAGAAAAAGCAAAAGACATGACAATCCGAGTTTTTATAAACCTGTGACAAACAAGTTTCTGATACTAGATTTGCACTAATAGGAAGGAAGTTGTGTCACTATCAAAGAGACCTTCTGCTCCAAGGCCTGATCTAGCCATGGAGGATCAGAGGTAAGAGTTCTACCCAGGGCACATCTAAAGCTTTCAGGTGATGAAGGCATTTGTCTAAGACAGGTAATATGCACTGCACTAATATACTCATAAGTGTCTGATAGTTTCTAAGAACAATGATTGTTTAGTATATTCCATTTAAAAGTGGAATTTATATTTTATTTTTCTCTTTGTTCACCACTGTACCTTTGGTGGTTTAGACAATTATTATTTAGACAATTATATTATTTGGTTGTTTCTATCATTACACTGTGACTACAAGTGGCAGAAAGCCTATGACACTATTGGAAAGTTGTGAGCAGTACAGAAGGTGGGGCCTGGTGGAATGCAGTTAGGCCACAGCAGAAGCACCTTTAATGAGAAATGGGGAACACAGTCTCTTTCTTTTTCTATTAGTTCAGGTTGCATAAGCTGCATAGACAGCCTATGCCATGTGCTGCTATCTTGCAGACCTCACCACAGGTTCAAAGGCAACAGGGGCAAACAGCCATGGACTCAAACCCCTGGATCAGTTAGTAAAAAATTCTTTCCTCCTTTTGAGTTATTTCAGGTAGTTTTCCACTGTGATACAAAGGTGACCAACAGAAAGTCACACTCAGGAAATATTATATATTTCATACTCTTTCTGAAATTAATAAAAGATGAAGAGCTATCTCTTTGGATGGTTCTTTTGAACATGATATGTATGAATTATATACAGGTACACATATAAACATACATTTAACATAAATCATATGAATATATGCATATATTTTTGTCTGTACATCTGCACATGTAATAAGTTAAGTCTTCCCATGAGCAATTGGAGGAAATTCGATAAGGGGAATGTCACAGTTGGAATCTTAGCCCTTATATTCTCTCTTTCCCAGAGTTTAGAATAGAGAAGACAAAAGTAATGTCTCAGAGAACAGATGTATCGTGTGGCAACAATGAAAGTGAACATTAATGATAAGGTGACTAGGGCAGAAAGTGAGAAGTAAATCATCCAGATTCACTCATTTCTGGACTGAGATTCTGTGAAAGAAAAGTCCCACTTTATTAAAGGAATTTTTATTCTAAACCTCCATAGTCATCCTCAAAAATAATTGTGAAATTATATACTTGCCAGCAGGTACTAGAGTAAAATACATGAAACATTGTTTTATAAAGATTTGAAAATTACACTGTTTCATTATCTTTTTCTAGTATTTTTCCAGAGTCAAGGTAACTTGGTTACAAGGTAATTACTTCCCTTGCATTTTTACAAATACCTTGTCGAATATCGTAGGAATTATGTTGTTGATTTTATATTTACTATAAAAATGTTACAAACTTATTATATCATAGACTAATACTTTTTTAAAGGAATAGTATCTGGTTATGTATTTAGAATAAAATCTTGGTTTTCTAGGGCATACTTAATGGTAAGTAAGTATATACATGTGCACTTAGTTCACACACATATACAAACATACATGCCTACACATACAAAGGTGCAAGCAGCTCTGGTAAATTTCAATATAAATATAAATTTGATAGCTTGTTAGAACTCTATTTGTTTCAGCAGACTTTTCTGAGCTCCAAGATTTGGCAAATTATCTAAATCTATTAGGCCATCTCAGCAAGTTCAGTTTCTAAATAAGTGACAGGCTTGATTAGTATGTGTGCCCTTTATCTGTAAGGTTCTTATTTGTCTACCATTTCACAGCAAGCAATTCTGATGAATAGTGCAATTAACCTTTCCGTTATTAAAACAATTAATTGCAAAAATTAAAGACATGACAGGGACAAAATATTAATGCATAAATTATTAGGTTCAGAAATTATAATTATTAATCCATGTTGTGTAATTGTGGCATAAACAGTGAACAAATTGGATGCTGAAATCTGTGGTAATTTTTTTTTTGCTTTTTGGCTCTTTCACAGACAGAGGAGTAAATATTTCATGTTGGTCATGAGGTCCAAAAGAAAATTACTATTAGCAAAGTGCTCAGAACATAAACATGTAAAAATAAATAATACTGATTACCTAGCAAATATAACATCATATACAAAAAAAATCTTAAGACTATACTCAAATGATGCTCTACTGATGTTTATCAAAAAGCCAGAATGAATTTTTTTTAGTCTAGTTAATAGATATATGGGTAAAGAATAGTGAAAAGAGAATGACCAATTTTGATGTATTTGTTTGTTTGTTTTTGAGACAGGGTCTTGCTTTATAGTTCAGATTAGCCTTGAGCTCATTGTGTAGCCCAGATGAGCCTCAAACTTACAGCAGTCCTCCTGTCTCTACATCCACAGCCAGCATGAAAATGACCAGTTTAGAATTAACATCAGATTTTAAACTAAGTCCCTAATTTTTCCCCCTACTGGCCACACAGAATTAAAATCTCTGAAAGTTAGATTGGGGAGAGAAAAAGTTTCCTGTAGGAAAAGGTGTACCCATTTGGCAGTTAAGTAGAACTTGTTAATCTCATTATGAAGAAATCCTGAGCCTTCTTGTAATTTGGATGTTCCCCAGACTTTGTTAATTTATCCTGAATGATAAAAGGGTTATTAAGAGAGAGCTGAGGGGGCTTCAGTCCTTGGAGGCTCTGCTTTCTGCCCAGACTCATCCCTGAGTGCCTCTGTCTCCTTCCACGACTCCGGACCATAGGTGGGACTTATGCCAACAGCTTCCCTTTCTCTTCTCATCAGCTCTCAACAAATGTATAATAAATGACAGCACTTAATATGAAAGCATGTAAGTATCAGTTACTGGTTCTATTTTACAAAAATATTAGACTCAAAGAAACTGTACTCTGCATTACCTGAAAACCAGCTATATGTGTCTGTTTATGACTTGCAGTATGGCTTGAATGACTTTTACTTAATTTTAATTAATTTAAATTTAAATAACCATATCTGTTGCACTCTATATACTACGACTTCCTTACACAAGAGTTGGAACTAGTGAGTTAATTTGTCAGAGGGAAGCTACTAACTGGGCTAAACAGACTGATCATCATGGATTCAAGGGGACAGCAACAGACCTAGGTGCTACTTCCTATACCACTGTGATCTTTATGGACCAACAGGAATCTGCGGCCAGGGCAAGCGCCATCCTTCTGATGCATTTCAATCATATTACCATGATTAAAGAGATATTATTTGCTATTAATTTGCACATTATGGAGACTTTTTCACCCTAAAATATATTCTTCGCTTTGCAATACTCAATAGACAGCACCTATAAAAATGCCAAGCATATATGGGAACCACTTTCTAATTCAACCTAAAGTGCAAGAAATAGCTGTTTGCTAGAGTATTCAAATACTCCACAAGCAAGTTCTGTCAAATTTTGATATTGTTCAAAATGATACAGCAATTCACAATAATAACACTTGATGATTTGTTGTCTGAAAGAAGAATAGGATGAAAAAGCATTTTGAGCATGTGGGTGGAAACATAATAGGTGATAAAAGCAGTATAATATAGGTAAAAGAGGTAAAGTATTGCCAGGATATCTACACAAATAGGTATATAGACAGACAGGTAGAACGACAGCCAACTTGTCATTTCACTAACTTTCAGAAAAAAATTTTATATTATGTATAGAACTGTCTGACTACACAGAATTACTGGATGAAAATATTTGGTGCTTTTTTGACACTTTGCGTGAATTACATGGCAGGCTCTCCAAACATGCAATGACTGCAAAGATTCATTTTATTTTGAGATGATGTTCAATATTTCTTCACTTTTTTGTTATTTATCTAGTAGCAAACATGTAAAATATATAGTGCAATTAATCAAGTAGATCAGAAACTCGTAAATTAATAAAAGAGAATATTCAATAGTCACTGCGGGTTACATATGCAAATGACAAGTTTTAATTTCAAACAGAAATTATTAACTTACTTATGATGGTCTTTTTTGATGTGGGATCAAAAGCAGTTGTTGCTCATTGCTTTAATTTAAGTGAAGTTTTGGTGAAGGGGCAGGAAGACAGGGGGAGCATTGGTTCCTGGTGCTTTTTGTTCAAACACAGAAAACCTTTTATCTGTCCAACTTGGTGGAAGCATAAGCCAAAAAAAATTCCTATTATTTCCCTGTAACTACACAATAGCTACATGGTATTGAAATGGGCACTGTTCAGGGATAAATTAGCGGTATCATATTTTCTCTAAAATGAAGTTTACAAAGGAAATGAAAATAAAAGTCATATTTCTAGTTATAAAAACTATCAAATTTATCTATTCAGAGTTCTCTGTAGACTATGATTTTCCTTTTAATATTTGTGATTTAGAAATGAGATTAAATCTTCTAAAAGCATCACAATTATCACCTTACCAAAGATAATTCCTACCACTTTCCTTCCTGCAGCTTAATTTATCAAATGTGTGTATTCATCCATATGAGAAAACAATTCTATAAAGAAAAGGATTTATTTTCACTAATCAGTCACTCTGTAGGCCCTAGCTGTCTCATAACACCCAGCTTTTTAAAATATTTTTACTTTTCCTGGGCATGGTGTCTCATGTCTGTGATCCCAACACTCAGACAGAGGCATCAGGATTACTTTGAGTTTCAGGCTATCCAGGCCCACATAGTGAATTCAAGGTCAGCCTGAACCACAAAGCAAAGCTTCATCTCAA
>PVIR01002652.1:0-99362 GCA_004026965.1 Petromus typicus
TACACAAAAATGACATTAGAAGATGTAGTGGATGGGAAACCTATAGTATCAAGAGATGACATACCTAGGAAGTAAGATGACAACAAATATACAAAATCCTAAGAGGATAACTATAAAACATTCCCTAAAAACATACAAGTAGATCTGTAACAAATAAAAAATATCTCTTGCCCTTATTCTTATATTTCTTCAACAATGTCAAGTTGTTACTATAAGATAATTTACAAATTTAATGTAAGTTCAATAAAAATACTACAAAGACATCCTCCTACTGTTGCCAGACAAGATGATACCAAAATTCATTTAAAAAATTGCATGGGTTCAGGGCCAGGGATTTAGCTCAGTGGTTCTGGTGCCTGTCAAGCACAAGGGCAAGGGCGCGGTTATATCCTGATAACCACATACAGTACTGGGCATGGAGACTTACGCCCAGCAGCAATCAGTACCACATACTACAGTGCTCGGCGTGGTGGCTCACGCCTGTCATCCCAGCACTCGAGAGGCAGAGGCAGGAGGATTGCTGTGATGTGAGTTGGAGGCTGAGCTCAGGGCCAGCCTGAACCACAAAGTGAGACCCTGTCTCAAAACAAAAAACAAAAAAAACAAAAAAAACTAAAAAAAACCCCAAAACTATCTTAAATGAATTACAGAACTGATGTTGGTGGGAAGCAAGGTTCTTATGGTAAAGAAGATTCCATAATATCCTAACAAGGTATAAATGTTAACAGTCCCAAGACAATTAGTGCATAGCTTTTCTTCTTTATCCACACACAAACTCCTTAGACCAGTGGTTTTCAGACTTCCTCCAGCATCAATACCATCTACAGGACTTATTAAACTTCAACTTTCTGATTCTGTAACTCTAGGAGTATGCTTTTCTAACAAGATCCTGGGTGATGTTGTTGGTGTGGTCTAGGAATTGCACGTTGAGAACACAAACCTCTATGTCTTCTCACACTCCTTATTCTGTCAGCAGTTCATCGACTATAAGTGAAAAAGACATCTAGAACTAGACTATTTTATTTTTATTTTTTCTCTTTATTCCTCTTACTTTCTTGGTTTAAACCATCATTCGTTTTCTCTAACTCGAATGATGGCAGTAATCATTTAAATTATTTGTCCCTGTTCTTTAGTCTAATTTCAACATAGATACCAAAGAAAGCCTTTTAAACATGCTTCAAATCTCATTATTCTTCTCCTCAAAACCTCTGATAGTACTAATCTCACCCATAATTACAATCAACGTCCTTCTGCAAACCTACTGAATCCTATATGATCTGATCCCTCATGATCGAATCTCTTGCACTTTCCCTAGATCACTTTTAACAACAGTGTCTTTTATGCTGAATACACTAAGCTAGTGATTTTGGTCTCAGGAATACTTTCTAGTCTAAAAATTTGTTGAGGACCACAAAAACCCTTCTATTTTTGTGGTTTACATCTATATCATAAATTAAAATGGAGAAATAAAAAATTTTAAATTAGCAAAACATTTTAATGTATCTTTATGAAAACTGCATTTCCCAAAACAAAAAAATTAACAAGGATATCATTAGTTTCAGTTTTTACAAATTTCTTTAATATTTGACCTAAAGAAGATAGCTAGATTCTCCCATCTGCTTTTGTATATAATCTGTCATCGTATATCATTTTGGTTGAAGTATATGATGGAAATCCACATACCTGAAGATATTTGGAAAAGGGAGAGTATTTAAAATAACTTCAAGTAATTCTGGATATTTACCACTAGTACTACACCAAAATTGAACAACTGTAGTTTCCTTAGCTTCCTGGAATGCAGGGATTACAGGAATATACCTGGCTTCTCTCTTTTCATCTTTCTTCTCTCTTGTATAGTAGAAAATGATATATTTTGAACTTTATATATGCTTGTATTGCTGTGTAACTGTTAAATATTTTGACAATCATTTTATTTTTTATTTTTACTTTTTTTTTTGAAGCAGGGTCTCACTTTGTAGTTCAGGCTGGTCCTGAACTAAGCCTCCAACTCAGCAATCCTCAGTTCTGTCTCTGCCTCCCGAGTGCTGGGATTACAGAGTGAGCCACCACTCCCAGCACTGTGGTATGTGGTACTGACTACTGTTGGGTGTGAGTTTCTATGCCCAGTATTGTTACATGTGGTTACCAAGGATCAAACCCTGGTCCTTGCACTTGCAAGGCAGGCGAGGGAACCACTGAGCTAAATCCTCAGCCCTTGACAATCATTTTATAATAACATATGCTTTTATAATACACATAAACTTCTAACGTTAACCATGAAAGGTTAACTTTACTTATTACTATACAAAAAACATACATCATCTAACAAATAAAATCTGAGAAAGTGACTTACTGAGCCTCTACTTCCTATGTATAAAATAATGGCATTAGATTAGAAAAATGATACCTTTAAAAGAGCTTATGCGCAAGTATTATTATGGTCCCCACCTACAAGATGAAGAAACTAAGGGTAAGGGAGATTAAATAACTTGATAAATTACAAAGTTAGTACAATTTATAAAGTTCTTTCCATTTGAATGTTCTATGAGGATTCTATGGTTCTAAAAATATATCAAATCCAAAGAGAATATAGAAAAAAGTCAAATCAGCATCTATTCTTTCTGCCTACTATATTTATTTATATTTCATCTTTCTTTAAAGAATTGTATCTTCCATTGTACCTCACACTGAGAAATAAGTATTTCTTACTGAATTCACTGAATTTTTGACATCATATATTACACTAAGAGCCAAGTGTAAATTACAGATGTTACTGGGAAAGCTAAGATTAAAAACTCCTTAATGTTCACGTGGAAAATACATACATTTTTATTTTAAATCAAGTTAGTTACCAAGTTAGCCAAGATGGGAATATTATTTTACTTGGTGTAGGTTAATATGATTCTCAAAACACACACACACACACACACACACACACACACACACACACACACAGTAGTGCACTGCCACTAAAAAGCCCACCAAACCAGAGGTGGGCTATGAACCTTTATCCAAAGAGGATTCCAAATAATACAACACAGCCAGATTACTAGTAGTAGCTGTACTAGAAGGGTGAGAAGCAAGGTGGTATGTTCAAAATACCATTAGAGGTGTCCTTTCCAGTGACCCTCAATGGCTCTTCCAATCCTCTGTAATTCCAAGAAAGTTGAAACCCTTAGCTATTATCTCCACTGATGTGATTGGTTGCATAATCATGCATGCAGGTAGCTCTATTCAGTTATAAATGATTCCCCCTATGAGGACCAATGGCATTTCATTTTCTACAGCTGAACAGCATGGCCTGGGCTGAGAACCTGGCTTCTCTTGTGCATTAAGTACAGTAAGTAGTTATTTGCGTTTTAAAGGATCTCTTTCTATTCCTGGTCTTTCTCATTCAACTTCCAACACATATTTCAAATACTTCCTAAACACCACAATCTGGTGTAAAGGTTCTGGAGTTTCTGGTAGATCCCACAAATACATTTCTTAAATACCTGATACAAACCCCTTCTATGAAAATCATACTTCATAATTCTCAATAAAACACTAACTCCATATTCATAATTTTTTTCAGTTTTATCTATCTATGATTATCTCTGAACTTTTTCTGAGGAACAGAGGAGTAAAGTGTAATACAAAGAACATAGATTTTAAAGTCAGAAATCAGGACTTATTTTCAAATCCTTGCAAATAAACTCAGTTATAGGTTTTATGAAGTTTAAGATAAAGTTTGAGTATGTATTTAAATCCTGTCTGATATTATCTAGAAACTCAACAAATTTTAGTTTATATTTCTCCTTCTAACTTTTCTGAGTCCCAGTATTCTCATATATAAAACAAGGACAATTACTATAAGTTCCAGGGACAGGGTAGTTTGTGAAGCTTACTGAGATAATGTATCAGTGTGTCTCTGGGATCTTGCATGAGCTTGGTAAATGTAAATTTTCTTTCTTATTAAGATAGTGTTTATTAAATATCCTACTAAACAACATTAAAAAAAATGATTAGAAGCTGGGTGTGGTGGTAATGCTATCATTCCAGTACTCTGGGAGGCTGAGGCAGGAGAATCACAAATTCAAGCCCAGCCAATTTAGGAACTTAGTGAGACACTATCTCAAAATGAGAAAATATTTTACAAGGGCTGGGAATGTAGTTAATGTGAAGGCCTTGGGTTAAATCTCCAGTTCCATAAATAAGTAAATTAAAAAAATGATTAGTTTGACCAAGAACTAAGTAGGAAATAAACCAAAAAATTAAACATATTGTTATGGTCTAGCCTGGTGACGTGCATTCTTTTCTAGGAGGTGTACAGTGATTACTGACCATATATGTGTGAGTGAAGTTAGTATATAAAGGTAGGCTTCTATATTTCTAACAGCAAATACTCTATGTACCTAGTGATCTAAATGATAAAAAGTTATCACAGGAAAAAGAGAAGGAATTCTGTTGTTTGATGAAGTTTTACTTTCATCACAACTTGGATTTTATAACAAAAGCAAAATGTAAAAACACTTTTCAAATCTTATAAATTATTATCCTACTTGCTGGTGGGGAAAAAATGAATCATCAGAAAATCCACTTTTCTAACATGGCCATCATGTTGCAAAGTCTGGTTCAGTTTCCATGCTGGAGAAAAATCACATTGGAAAAACAGGATTATCAAGAACAGTATGAAAAGAATTCGGGTGAAACAACAGACGAATTTGAGGCAGGAGACAGATAAAAGAGGAAAGCATATTTTACTTTCAAATAAAGAATATTTTTACCCATTTGAACTATCCTGTATAAAAGGTGCTCCTGGGGCTAGATATTTAGCTCAGTGGTTCGGGCACCCACCTAGCAAGCACAAGGTCCCAAGTTTGATTCCCAGTAACCACATACACAATGCCAGGCATGGTAGCTCATGCCTGTAAACCCAAAACTGATAACCACACACCACAATGCTAGGAGTGGTGGCTCATACCTATAATCCCAGAACTCAGAAGGCAGAGGCAGGAGGATTGCCATGAGTTCAAGGCTAGCTCAGGCTACAAAGTGAGTTCAGGGTAAGCCTGTGCTACAAAGCAAGACCCTGTTTTAAAAAAAGGCATTCCTTTGGAAAGTTACAATCTTTGTGGAAGAGTTTAAGTGCAGGCATGTGAGCATTTAAAGGGGATGATTTCAAGGTGAGTACTGAATTAGTGGAAGGCTAAATCTGACCATACAGGTTTCCTCTAAACCTGAGATTTTATTACATTTTATTATCCTAACAGCTCACATTTAATATTAAAGTGACTAACTGAATCTTAACCAAAGTAACTTCTAGATGGGAAAGATGTTAAGTTTGTGTTGTTGGATGTATATTTTAAAAATTCTATTTTTTCACCTGAAAGGTTAAATTTATCATTGGAAGCAGATTTTCTGAGGTGATAAGATCATTTAATTTTGGAGAAGGTGCCTTCTGAATATCCAAGTTAGTTGTTCTCAAAATACTGTTTGAAGCTGGGTGTGGTGGCTATGCCTGTAATCCTACCACGTGGCTAGGCAGATCACAGGTGTGAGCCCAGACTGAGCAATTTAGTGATTTAGGAATAACCTACCTTAAAATAAAAACTTGGGATGTAGCTCAGTGTGAAAGCTTTGGGCTCAACCTCCAGTACTAGTGGGAGGGAAGAGAAGACAACGCTTGCAGAAAAAAGCAACTAGAGTTCAGCTTGCATCTCACAAGAGTCGTAACTTGCAACAATCACATAAATGTTTTTTTCTGAGCACCACTGTTTGGTATTTCAAAGAGAAACAGAATTTGGAGAGGTTAAAAGACTTGCTAGAGGCTACACAGGTAATGCTAAGATTTGAACCATATTTTTCAGTCTTCAAAATCTGTGTTCTTTCTATATGTTATGCTGAAACTGACAGAAAATTGGCTCAAGTAAAAGAAAGAGGATAAAGAACTAAGCATGCTTCATTATAATAATGAAGGATACAGGGCTCTGCTGTCTTCTGTTTCTCTAAATACAGCTTTGCAGTCCTAGCTGCCCCGAAGAACTTATCATTAGATTTATCCTCTCTGTAGCAACAAAAGAGTATATGGAACTGCTAACAGATTCATAAAAGGTAAGACAGTCCAGCTTGTGTATTTGTGTCAACATGACAAGAATATGGACAATGGAAAAGAAAAAAGAACAAGGAGAACCCAATTAGTTGACAGCTTCCTGGACTTGAACCTTATTTTCATTCACAGCAGTCTCTCACTGGCCTTGGCAGACTTAGAGGATGTGTTCTTTATTAGCTCTGCTCAACTTGGCTGGGTTCAGCTATGTGCTGCTAGCTTGGCCCATGCCAAGGCTGAAATGCCATTTCTCTACATTATAATTGCTTAATAAAGCATAGGATACCTTCCTTGCTCCTAGCTAGCTAATACCTATAGTGCTCCATATCCAGCTCTTTTCTCCCCTCTGCACTATTACTAAACAGTTATTATGGGCTTGGGAGAGAACTTCTAAAACTATAAAGACATGACACATTTTCTCTGGTGCTTCAGGGCTGATGAATCTGTAGAAAGTGGAGAAAACAAAAAGGTAACTAAAATCATTTACGATGGGGTTACAAGACAATTTCAAAAGTCTCGTGTTACTCAACTCAAAGGCATGACTGACTCAACTATCTAAGGTTATAGGTAAGAGAAGCAATCCAACAAGTAAAAGACTCTTTTCAGGAAATAATTTACTCATTTGTCTTGTAAAACTCATGTCACTCAGACAGGTGGCACCTAAAGATGTGATGCAGCACCTACAGTTGTATAGTCAAATGAACATATTCTAGCTTTGCTTAGCACAAGAAAATGAATTTTAAAAGTTTATAATCAAACTGGCTTTCTGGCCATATCATCTTTCAAACTTCCTGTTTGTCTTTATTTTCAGAGTCTGTTAGGTACATGTTCATTTTTTTTTTTAGGTTTTTTGAGACAGAGTCTCCCTTTGTGGTTCAGGCTGGCCTTGAGCTCAGCCTCAAACTCACATCACAGCAATCCTCCTGCCTCTGCCTCCCGAGTGCTGGGATGACAGGCGTGAGCCACCATGTCCGGCACTGTGGTATGTGGTACTGATTGCTGCTGGGTGTGAGTCTCCATGCCCAATATGGTATGTGGTTACCGGGGATTGAACCCGGGCCCTTGTGCTTGCAAGACAGGTGCTGGAACCACTGAGCTAACTCCTTGACCCTGAATGTTCATGTTTTGATTTTCTTCTAGTCAGTCACTACTGAGACTCAAAATTTTTCATTTCTGGTTGAAATAAACCCTCAAAATCATCTTGGGAATTAATGGAAAAATTTAGTAAAAGAATTTATACTACTAGTTTCTAATATGATCTTCCTAGAAACCATTCACATTTATTTTAAATAGAGGATTTTACAATGCGATAGATATCGATGCTGGTACACACTATGTGTTACAATAAAACTGTCAAGTAAGCCTTCATGGGTTCTATGTATTCCCCACAAAGAGCAGGCAGGGTCAGATTTATACCTGCCTAAAGGGCATTTCACTATTTCCAAGAATTTGAAAAATGCCAATTGTTTCAATACCCATATCCACATCTGCTACCATTCTCAGGCATATGGAATTGGTGGAGGAGGAGAGAGAATGGGTCAAGTCAAGGGGAAGCTTAAGATACATGAAAGGGGGGCATGAGCAAAGGTCCTTCTGTCTTTTGGGTATATAAAATTAGAGGGAGAACCCAGATTTCCTACTTCATAAAATAGTACCATTCATTTCACTTTTCCATATTTTCACTTGTGTACCACAAACTCTTGTCACCAAGAGAAGACCAGTTACAGGACTACTGGCTCACTATGTCATCTTGTAAATATATTTTTCTTGACTAAAATAGAATACTTCATGGCTTTGTGCGTAGCTCCACTTTTCTTGGGGATACTTGGGCATACATATTTATTTTACTTAATCAATTAATCTATGGTACTGGGGATCAAACTCAGAACCTTGGACTTGCCAGGTAGGCAGAGTATCACTGAGCTATATCCTTGACTCTTGGGCATCTTTATTTAGGTATAACTAATATATAATAGGGATGTATTATCTGTTACATGTTGTTATACATTTGCACATCAAGTTTTCATTTCAGTCACTCAGTCAACCTGATGACTTTTGATCTGAGTAATAGTTTCATTTCTGTAATGAAGTGAATATTGTCTGAATAACAGTTTTAGATAAAAATAAGTAGAAATGGAATCAGCAAAAACATATGACTCAACAAATATTACTAAGGTCCAGGGATGTAGCTCAGTGGTAGAGTGCCTGTTTAGCTTGTGCAAGGCCCCAGGCTCAAGCACAAAAACAAACAAAAATATTACTGAATATTTTTCACTGTGTGCCAAGTCCTGGGGATAAATGGGCCACCTAAAACCCTATGTCCTCATCAGTAAGAGTTTAAAGATCCACCTTCTTCAGATGGCCTCAAAGTGAAGTTTTGCTTTCCTTTCCAGCTTCATCTTTTCCTGCTCCTTTTCTTATATCCTATAATTTAGCCATTTAAATATCTGTTTGGCCTTTGATGACATTTTCAAATTGTAAAAGTTCTGGGTTTCCACTGCTAGCTAGAATTCTGTCTCTACCTCCTTGTTCTGCAGATTCCAGTTTGGATGCTATTTTATTTGGAAATATTGCATGCCAACTTGAGTCTCCCCATCTAGGTTAAATGTCCTTTTGCACTCTGCTCCTTCAAAGTCATAATTCATTACTGGTTTACATATGCACAAACCTAAGAACTCCAACCCAGCAGAGCCCCTTCTACTAATCCAATGACTAGTTCTTAGTCATGACTCCACAGTTAGAACTTCAGTGATCTACAAGTGGACCTTAGTTGTATTATTCTTGTCTCTACTTTAGTTTTTCCCTCTATAGTCTAGGATTTACAATTTAACCAGCTTTGTGTCTAGGATCCAAAAGTGATTACAGAACAGTTTGCTATATAATTTTACAATAAAAAGAGAAAACCTTTAAAAGTATGAAAATCTTTTTCTTAGGAAAAAAGGAAGAAATATTCTGAGTATTTGGTTTTGAAACATCAAATTCAAGCTAGGTCTGGTGGCATACCCCTGTGACCCTGGGACTGGAGGTGGGAAAAAGCAGGAAGATCACACTTTGAGTTCAGCTGGGGCAACTTAGCCAGACTCTGTCTCAATGTAAGGAAAAGAGCTGAGGACATAGCTCAGGGTGAAAGCCTTAGGTTCTCACCCCAGGACACCTCCCCCAAAAGAAATTTTTAGTTTTCAGAGCAAGGGTAACATTCCTGCACATTAGCCACAGCATTAAAAATCAGAGTTTAAAGTTTTCTCTCTGTGTAATAAAACTTAACACAGGTGGAAAAAGTAGACTGAAGGATAAAAGAAGCCTGGTTGACCACTTATTTTAATGCATATGCCTAAGGGCAGCATCTCTACTGGACTCTTATAGTCTGATTATTTAAATATAGGATGACCAAAAATTGGATATTATTAATTTTTATAAGAATATAACAGAGAATATAAAAATGACAATTTTATCAAATCTATTCAGTTCAAGGTTCAATTGGTTGAAATGATACCTACCCTAGTGATTCTTGGTATAGCAGTATATAAACAACTATGCTGCCTGAGTGACTTGAGGGGAAAACTGTTAAGTGGTTAAATTAGCATGGAGAAGCAGAAAAATCCAATCAATACCAGGTGAAGTCATAAGCAATGTATAATCCAGAATAGATTATATCTATAAAAATATCTTAATTTTTAATAAAAATGTAAATGCAAAGTATATTTTATCTTATGTTATCTTCTGTATGTTAAGTTACAAGCTCAAACTGGCTTTCCCAGCCTGAAATTGCAGACTGGTACAATGACTGCATTACTATAATGGCAGAAGGTTTGATCAGCATCATAGTCACGACAGGTGGACCACATCTTGCTTTTTAAATTTAAAAAATAAAGGATGTGTCTGTTTCAATTTTAAGACAAAAAATTGGCTTACAGAAAGAAAAGAGTTTTCTTCATAACCAAATGTCCTGAATTAATTGGAAGCTTGGTAGCTGCTGCCCACTAGTTTATAAGCTAAAAGAAGAAAGGGTGAGGTTGGCAACAGCTGGAATGCAGGATTTTTCAGACAGGTACAGCAAGGACCAGTGAACTGACTGATCAGAAATCAAGCAGAAGACAGTCAAAGGAGTTGTTTGCTAGCTATTCCCACAATCATTAAACCATATGATATTACAGAGATGGAAATCCCTTCAAATATCCATTTTATCCTCACACATGTAGAATAACCTATTCCAAGAAAAAATAGGTATGTGTCCCTGATGAGATTAGAACCTAGTTCAGTATTCTGGTATTACTTCACATTGTCTCTTTCCTATTTTGACCAGGACTTTGAAGCCAAATCTAGGATATCAAATGAAACTTTCAAGACAAGCCAGTGGAGAGTGGAGAAAATATGGGGATGACATGAATGAAGGCAATATAGCTCAACATATAATGACCCTGAAAGCTGGCTGCACTGGTTGTGTCATCTAGACTCAGATATCACCAGAGCTAATGTATGTGTCTTAAGCTTCAGTTTTATCATACATAAATGTATTTGAAATGAAACCAGGAAGTAATCAGGAAGATAAAACAAAACTGTGTAAAAGAACATTTAAGGAATACTGGTATTCTTTCTTTCTTAGCATAATCAAGAAACATTCTCATCTTACTCTGAGTTTTTGAATATTTGCATACTAAGGACCAGAAGGTAGAAAGGACAGATGAGATAGCATGATAGAAAGAGAGCAGATTTATGCAAAGAGACCAGCTTGTTTTGTGAAATGAATTGTGTAATCACATTCTTTCCACATCATTTGTTCCTTAGCCAGGGCACAGAGATGGCCAAACCTCCACTATTATGGAAAGCTCTACGGTTGGATCTACTGAAGTATGAAATTGGGGAGGAGACAATTATAGGAGGGAACGATGCTGGAATAATGATGGAAAGAGCTTGGTCCTTCAGACCATCTTCTGTTCAAATCTAATGTCTCCAGAGACTCACAGAAAACAGCAAACTCCTCTAGAAGCATCAACCATACAGTGAGTCATACTTGTTATCAGCATGGGGTGAGGTCAGAAGGGAATGCATGCCTAACAATGCCTGGACACAGACACTCAACCGTTTGGGCTCTGGAGAACTGCCTAACTGCTGTACAAGACTTCCCAGAAAAATAACAGAATTTTCTAGGCAAGAAAAGGGAAAAAGAAAAAAAAAGCTAACTTAGTGAATGAAGCCCAAAGCACCAGAGTGTACCCTGTTTTAGCTTCCAGTAAACAAAAATGACTCTATTACAAGTCCCAAGATGCCGCTGTTCTTGTTGCTTCCCATAGCTATTACCTCACAAGGCATGCAGATGGATGGCAATGGATTTTTTCCTAGTGATCTCAGGGTATTTTTTTTTATAGCATATAGAGAAATGAGACTTTTCTATAGCAAGAAATGTGTCTCCCCATCATGTTGCCCCAAGTTGTCGCCACCTCAGTGCTACAATCCTAATTCAAGCTACCCTCATTTCTTCATCAATAACTTTCATTAACTGTACAACCCAGTTTTCACAGAGCTGCCCACATGATCTTTTAGGTAACAGCTTTACTGACATATAATCCACATGCCATAAACTTTCCATTTATATTTCAAGTTTTTTCATATTTTCAGTATTGTATGAATATCAACTCAACCTAAATTTAGATCATTTTCATTATCTGAAAGAAAGCCAAGCTGATTAGCAATTACTTTCCATTTATCTTTCTTCCAAGCATCTGGGAACCACTATTTCTACATAATTTGCCAGTTCTAGATGCTCTATATAAATGAAATCATACAATACATGATCTTTCATTTACCACATTTTTATGGTATGTCTATTGTATAACCAATTAGTAATTCACTCCTTTTCATTTCCAAAGAGTATTTTATTATATGGCTATCCCACATTTTATTTATCTATTCATAAGCTGAGGAACATGTGGATTGTTTCAACTTTTGGACTATTCTGAATAAGGCTGCAAGAACATTCATGGTGTTTCTGTGTGAACATGTTTTCTATCTTCTTGGGTAGATACATATGAATGGAACCGCTGGGATATCCAGTAACTATGTTCAACATTTTGAGTAACTTTCAACTGTTTTTCAATGTGACTGAAGCATTTTACAATGTTACAAGCAATGTGAGAGGGTTCTAGTTTTTGCACACTTTCCACAATACTTGTAATTGTCCATAGCTATACCCATGGATAAGAAGTACTTCCCACTGTGATTTTAATTTAAATTTTACCACTGATTAATAATTCTGAGCATCTTTTCAAGTGTTTGTTGGACACTGGTATGTACTCTATGGAAAAATATCTATATCCTTTGTCTATTTTTAAATTGAGTTGTTTGTTCTTTTTACTGTTGCGCTGTAAGATCCTTTTATAACATAAATACAAGTTCAAGTGATTTTCAAAAAGTGTATCAAATCTTATTACTTCATTAAACTCTTGTAATAGTAGTCTAAAAGTTTAGAATAAACCTCAAAATTGTCACTCTGGCTAACACATAGAGACCTACATGATTTGGCTCTTGCCAGATTTCCCAGTACTAAGCTGTACTGCTTTCTCACTCAGGCTGGCTAAGCATTCTCGTTGCAGCAGTGTGCTTTCTGCCCTCGAAATCTAGGAAATGCATATTTCAACACCACAGTATTAGTTGTTCCATCTACATGTTTGGGATTCTCTTTCCTTGGATGATGGCTCCTTCTCACCATTAAGATCTCAACCTCAACTTTTCAGACAAATTTTCCTGAAAAAAAAAATCTACCTAAGGAAGTTTCCTCTCTACTAAAGAAAGCTTTGGGGATGACAGAAATGCTTATTATTTTGACTGTATAGTGGTTTCATGAATATGTATTTATGTCAAAAAATCTTCAAGTTATTCATTTTAAAGCTATAAAACAAAAATCTCCCATACCTTTACTACCATTATGTTATCAGATTTTGTTTCCTTAGTAAAAATTACTATATTTTTCTCTACAGAAATTATCAGTGTGAAATGCTTGTCTGTCATCCTTCCTTCCCCTCTCCTCTTCTTGCCTCTCCTCTCTTCTGTCCATCCTCTCTTCCTCTTTCTCCTCCCCTTCCCTTTCCCCTTCATTCTTCCCCTCTTTCTTTGTACTAGGCATTGAACCTAGGGACCTTTCTTATGCTAAGCACATAGTAAGACTAAACTATGTCCTCAGCCCCTGAAATAATCATATTTCTTGATTTAAATGTTTATTTTCTGTCTCATCCTACTAGAATAGATGTGCAATAGGAATGGGAACATTGTTCATCTTTGTTATTGCTATATCCTTAGTTTGGCTTGCAATTAGGTGCTAACTATTTGATTAACTGAATGAATGAATTCAAGAGGAGTTTAGAAAAGAAACTCATAAGAGATGACTTTCCCTTCCCTCAAATTCACAGTAATTTTTAGACTGAAGAGAATGGAATTATTATAATTTTCCTAAGAGAAGCTATCTCAAAATCTATCCTGGATGATCTTCATTATCATCCACAAAAGTATTGTTTACAGTTAGTTTAGACTATGGCACTATTATAGTACTTTATATATACTTTCCCATTGGTTGTGGTTAATTTATAATAGTATTATAATAATGATAATGTTGCATATTATAACAATATAGTATATTATGTAGTAATCATAATGAATATAGCATATAACTAGTAATCAGAGCAGTAATACAATAAAGTCGTTTTAGTACTTATTATTTGCCAGATGTAAGCATTTGGGTCATGTAACTCATTCATTCCCTGTAATTACTTTATAAAGTAGGTATTCTTTTTTTTTTGAGACAGGGTCTCACTTTTGTAGGTCAAGCTGGCCCTGAACTCACTATATAGCCAAGCCAGCCTCGAACTCACAGCAATCCTCCTGCCTCTGCTTCCTGAGTACTGGGATTATGGGTGTGAGCCATCACACCTGGCACTATGTGGTTACCTGGCAACAAACTCAGGATCTTGTACTAGCTAGGTAGATGCTGGAACCACAGAGCTAAATCCCTGGCCCAAGTAGGTACTCTTTTACAGATGTGGAATTAGAGGTTTAATGAGGCAAATAAGCTCCTTTAAGCCACATGGTTAAAAAATACAGGTGGATTTCAAACTTCTAACTGTCTTACTTCAAAGCCTAGCTACAATTATACTAACAATGTCATTCTAGCTCATTACAAGACCCATAAGGCCAAGGAAGATGTTTACTGTGAGAATGATATTCTTCAAACTTTGAAGTGGACTGGGGAAAAATTAAGACACATGAGAAGCTAGTGGCCTGAAAAGAAATCAGGATAGTTTGACAGGGAATTTGTACTTTCTAACAAATACCATGTCTGGGTTCATTTGACATTTAATTTTTGACTATTCAGCCTTGATTCATACCTAAATTGCTGGCACTTGCTCTTCCCTCATCTATTATGTTGTGAAGACAGGCTGACCACTGACAGACCTGGGTGATC
Organism: Petromus typicus; assembly: GCA_004026965.1. Lineage (NCBI taxonomy): Eukaryota > Metazoa > Chordata > Mammalia > Rodentia > Petromuridae > Petromus > Petromus typicus. Next base: position 14,541 of record PVIR01002652.1, read on the forward strand.
TCCCTCATCATCTCAGCAGATGCACCTTTACCTTTGGTGCCAGGTGGTTGTAGGTTGTCTCCAGTCAAGGAACACCAGCCCACAGGAAAGATGTCTCGGGAGTCGAAGCGGCACCAATAGTCAAAGGCCCCTCGCCACCCATCAAAGGTGACAAGCACCTCTGAGCCCCGAACTTCCCCAATAGTGGCTGGGCAAATAAAATGAGGGTTCTTCCTGTCCACTGCTTCTAGTTTCATTCCCATTTTGAAGAAGTTGTGGGAAGGTGATGGTGGTTCCTAGATGAGAAACAGAGACACACAGACCTAGATACAAGAAAGAGGCAGGGTATGCCAACAGATTGTATGCCAAATATTTGTATGATTAGACAGTGACTTCTAAGCAAGATTTATAGTAAAGAGTCTTTCTTTTAAATAGATCTCAAAATGTACCAAAGTATTACTTTATTAATCCTAACATTTTGACATTTTTGTTTCTATTTTTTTGAGACAAGGTCTCACTATGTAGTTCAAGCTGGCCTTGAACTCACTATTCAGCTTAAGCTATCATCGAACTTACAGCGATCCTCCTGCCTCAGCCTCCCAAGTGCTGTGTTACAGACATGTGGTACCATGGCTGGCTTGTTTCAGTTGTTTTTTAAATAAAAGGTTAAAGATAAAGTTGAACCACTCTTTGTGCTCTTCCTCAATTCCATATCCTTCCACTTACCACAGAAGCAATGATTAGCCATAGTTGTTTTTATACTTTATTATTGAATATGAACATATCTATTTGCAACCTTTTAACTTTTATATAAATGGTACTGTACTGTATATATCATTCTACAACTTGCTGTATTTGTTCAGAAACATGACCATTACACCAGGCAGCTTGTACCACAGTGGAAGAAGTAGTATAGTCATGCATGGGCTAGATATATGTGTACCAGTGATGGTTCAAGCTGCCTACTAGCAAGGCATATGAATTATGGCTCCTATGTGAATGTGCTAAGCTGGCAAGGGTAGTGCAAATCTATAATTTGAGCATTTTGGGAAGCTGAGTCACAAGTACTGAAAATTTGTACAGCAAGTACTGCAATTTGTCCTCCAACCCTCAAACAAAACAAAACAAAATAAAATAAAACTTTAACAACAAACCTCATCTTTGTTTTTAGTCCCAAATAATACAAGAACTTCAGAATATTTTAACTACTCCTCCATTATAGTTTAGTTCTATGTTGTTACACTACTAATCATTCTTGTTGTTATAACTGGTTTATACTGTACAGTGTATGCACATGTTAACAGATTTCTTTACCATTACTTTAAAGAGTTTTTATTAGTTTTAGGTATTTAATAAAAGAATGGTGTAATATTCTATTATTTAGATTTAAAAATTACTAATCATATGCTATTTTTTTTCTTTCTTTCTTTCTCTCTCTCCTTCCTTCTTTCCTTTTCTTTCTTTCTCTCTCTTTCTTTCTTACTTCTCTCTTTCTTTCTTTCTTCTCTCTCTCTTTCTCTCTTTCTCTCTCTCTCCCTCTCTTTCTCTCTTCCTCTCTTTCTCCCTCCCTTCCTTCCTTTTCTTTCTTTCTCCTTTCTTTCTTCTTTCTTTCTTTCTTTCTTTCTTTCTTTCTTTTTCTTTCTTTCTTTCTTTCTTTCTCTCTCCCTCTCTTCCTCTCTTTCTCCCTCCCTTCCTTTCTTTCCTTCCCTTCCTTCCTTCCTTTCTTCCTTCCTTCCTTCCTTCTCTTTCTTTCTTTCTTTTTTTCTTTCTCTCTCTTTCCTTCCTTCCTTCCTTCTTTCTTTCTTTCTTTCTTTCTACAAAGGGTCTCGCTTGCTCAGGCTGGCCCTGAGCTCAGCCTCAAACTGACATCACAGCAATCCGCAATCCTCCTGCCTCTGCCTCCTGACTGCTGGGATTACACGTGTGAGCCACCACTACCAGCACTGTAGTATGTGGTACTGATTGCTGCTGGGCATGAGTCTCTACACTCAGTATTGTATGTGGTTACCGGGGATTGAACCCGGGTCCTTGTGCTTATAAGATAGGCAGCGGAACCACTGAGCTAAATCCCTAGCCCACTATTTTTACTTTTTAACACTTCAACCTGTACCCTATTCTCTTAATTTTTTAAAAATATGAAATGTTTCATGAATTTGCATGTCATCTTTGCACAAGGCCATGCTAATTTCTACTGTTCCAGTTTTAGAACATATGCTGCTGAAGTAGGTATGCCATCATTACTTCTTGAATTTCATTTTTATCTTAGAGTTCATTTACCTTCTTACTAAAATATATTCTTCTCACTGCCCAATCAGTGCATATGTTAGTATCGACTTATAGTACATTAACATGTTTGACAGGTCTGATTTTTACCTTCATTCTGAAATAACAGTATATAGAATTATAGGAAGATGACTTTTTTTCTCAGTACTTTAAAAATATTATTCCATTATCTTCTTGCTTTTTCTGCTACTACCAAGAAATGTGCTGTCAACTAACTGTGATCTCCTGGAAGATATTCTGTTTGATTACTTCCAAGTTCTCTTTCATCTTTAATTTTATACCATTATAAGATGACAGTTTAAGGTGTGTGTTTGTTTTTACTGCACATTCTGGAAAACTTGGGTTTTTTAAAAATTAATTTTATCACCATGTATGTATGTATGTGTGTATATATAGTTTTTTTTCTTCGAGACAGGGTCTCGCTTTTGTAGTTCAGGCTAGCCCTGAGCTCAGCCTCAAACTCACAGTAATCCTCCTGCCTCTGCCTCTCAAATACTGGGACTAAAGGCATGAGCCACCATGCCCAGCACGGTGGTATATAGTTCTGATTGCTTGTGGGAGTGAGTCTCCACATCTGGCATTGTTGCATGTGGTTCCTGGGGAGTGAACCTGGGCCCTTGCAGTTGCAAGGCAGGCACAGGAACCACTGAGCTAAATCCCTGGCTCATCACTAAATTTTTTTTTTTTTTTTTTTGAGACAAGGTCTCACTTTGTAGTTCAGGCTGGCCCTGAGCTCAGCCTCAAACTCACATCACAGCAATCCTCCTGCCTCTGCCTCCCAAGTGCTGGGATTACAGGCGTGAGCCACCACGCCCAGCACTGTGGTATGTGGTACTAGTTGCTGCTGGGCCTGAGTCTCCACTCCCAGTATGGTATGTGGTTACCAGGGATCAAACCCGGGTCCTTGCGTTTGCAAGACAGGCGCCGGGACCACTGAGCTAACTCCCCGGCCCCCATCACTAAATTTTTGACATACACAATGATCAAAATCATTATAGGGAATTTGTACCTATATAAAATATTCTTTTTTTCCCCCCTCCATTCCTCTACTTTCCCCTCTCTGTTTACAAAACTTTTGAAAACTCAATTTTTATCTTTTCAAATATTGTCTTTTTCTTAACCTAATTAATCTTTTTTGATTTGTTATTCAGTATCTAATCCTTCTAATATTGTTCTTAATCTTTCCTTCCTAGTACTCTCATCTCTTTTATCTCTGCACTGCAATTTAGTAAAGTTTCTTACACCCGTCTTTTACTTAATTCATCAGGAATATATTTTATATTATTGATTTTTAATTTCAATAGTTTGAAATTTCTAGATGTTTCATTTCCACATATTCAATCTGTTTTTTTTTTCTAATCTGATTGCTAAAAACATTGTACTTTTTCACTTTTATTCCTTCTTCTGTTAGTTCTTTAGTCATTTTAAAATACTTAATTCACAATCTCTAGCTGATATTTCTATCACCAGAAAGTCTTTGGGGATTATGTTTTCATTAAGAAGTATATACCTGGCACCTGTCTTGCAAGTGCAAAGACCCGGTTTGATCCCTGGTAAACACGTACAATACTGGGAGTGGAGACTCAGGCCCAGCAGCAATCAGTACCACATACCACAGTGCTGGGCGTGGTGGCTCACACCTGTAATCCCAGCACTCGGGAGGCAGAGGCAGGAGGATTGCTGTGATGTGAGTTTGAGGCTGAGCTCAGGGCCAGCCTGAACCACAAAGGGAGACTCTGTCTCAAAAAAAAAAAAAAGAAAGAAACAACATCAGTCAAGCCCCATTTTGTTGATACTCAAAAAATAATCTCCTTTTTTTCTCCCTGTTTAATAAATACTATATACAAGTTTCTAAGAACTGTTCCTTTAAATTTTCATTACATTTTATAGTACTGCTAATATATATTTTAACTTTTTAATAACTCTGTAATGTAAAATAGAATTCTACTTTTTAGGTAAGGTGGTAAAGGATCTCACTATTAGCTTAGTTGACTATGACAGCTGGGATCCTAACCGTAAGAATCCTATCTTATTAGAAACTAGTATATTTTTCTGACAATAACTGCTGCTACATAGATATAAAAATCCTTCTAATGAATTAGTTTCTCACAAATCATACTCAAGTCATAAATACAGACATTAGTGACTCAGTAGTTGAAAGGAGGTATTTGAGTGTGTGATCTCTGTACCTTGTGGAAAATCCTGATGGGAGCCATCTCTGCTCCATTTAAAGTCCTCAAAAGGAACATAGGCCAGGAGGAGGCATTCAGGCGAAATCCTGCAGGAAACAACAGAGAGCAGATTTAAAAAACTTTTTAAAGGCTAGGAATTTAGCTCAGTGGTACTGAGCCTATGCTGCAAGCACAAGGGCCCAAGTTCAATCCCTGGTACCTTAAAACAAAACAAAATTAAAAGCCCGTTTTAAAAGAGCATGGTTTGGTCAAATTTTCTCTCTAGAATTCTAATATTCCAGCCACAACCAATGCTATGATAGTCACAGACTCATAGGCTACTAGGAAAGGATTTAAAAGTTAAATAAAGAAATGCCTCATTATACAGATGAAAAGGAGGCACACTGTAGGGAATGTAATTTGTCCAGGGCATTGCTGTAAAGTTATTGCAACAAGGGCCCAAATGAAGTTTCTTGACTTGGGATGAAAATAATGAAAATATCTTATCTAGAATAGTTTCCTTGAGAAAACCAAAACAAATACTTAGAAATGATTTGGTGGTAGAGCTAAAAAGCATTCTTAGTAGTCTCTTAAGAAGAAAACAAATATGTTAACTGATAAGCCTAATTTACAATTAAATAACTTTTTCTTACAATCATTTGTACTTGCACATATCACATACAATATACATTTTGATATTCCTTAAACAACTAAAAATTAGGGAGTGATGATTGCTTCATTCCACACCAAAACCTTTGCTTTCTTTCTTTCTTTTCTTTTTTTTTTTTTTGTGGTATCAGGGATCGAACTCTGGCCCTTGTGCTTCCAAGGTAGGTGTGGAATCACTTGAGCTAAATCCCTGGCCTTAAAGCTTTCATTTTCTGAAAGAGTAACAAGGAGGCCTGAACAAGTTACTTGTTCACTGTTGCTCATAAAATAAAATCAGTAAGAATATATAATTTAGTGAATAAAGTATAAAACTAAGATTATTATTATAACTGGGTCTTAAATTCTATCTCTAGGCATTTCTTTCAATTTGGCCTAGATCCAATTTCCCCATCCTAAGATATTAAAATATAACACTTTTTTTCTAGTCTCCTAACTATCTCAGCCTTCTCATTTAATTCAAAGTAATGGATAAACTGTACCAAAGCTTCAGAGCTGGAAATAACAGTTCCTGCTATTCTTCAGGAATTTACTGTGCTAGGTTCAATTCCAATCACTTTCCATTACTGTCTAATTTAAGCCTCAAGATAACCCTAAGAAATACATATTGCTGTCTTCACTTATAAAGGGAGGAACAGGCAGAATGAAGATTTTTAAGATTTCAAGATATGCAAATGACATAACCTTGAAACCCAAATGATCTGAATCCTGAGCCCACATTCTTATCCTCTCCTTAAACTGTCAATATGCAGGTAAAATGAAAAATAAAGAATCAGCCTTTGGAATTAAGTATTAATAACTATAGTTAAAATCAGGGAGAGAAGATAAGGAGTGGAAAAAATGGGATAATAAAAATAGTTACATCTCTATATAATTTAACTGCTCCCTTTTTTCCCCTTGGTTTCAAAGCTGAATAGGTCAAGGAAACCATCCCAAGCTTGACAGAGGTCTTGGAATAGCTACCTATAACTGCAATAGCATTTTAACATTTAATCTAAAATAAATACTGTATATAGAAATTACCTAGATAACCAAGTTTAAAAAAGGAACTAATATTAACTGATAAGCCCAAGGAATAAGTAAATCACTTTAGTTTACCACAATATAAATAAATTCACTTACTTTTATTTTTCTTTCTTTTTTTTCCCCTTATTTTGCTTGCCTAAATTTTTTTTTTTCTTTTGGAAAAGATAAAAACACCACTTTAATTCTATACTATTTGGTAGGGATGTCAATTACACAATCCCATCTACCTAGCTGGGGAGAAAAGACACATTACGTCATTTAAGAGCATCAGGTTGCCCTAGACGAGTGATGGGGAATCTTTTAGAGTTTTCAGTGATAATACATAGCCAGCTGTGGCATGTATGTCAGAAATTTGTCACTACTGCTCCAGACCACGTGTATATTTTTGTTTCAAGATAGGCAAATTATTTTCCGACATTAGATGGCTATTGGAGGAGAGAGTATTTTTCTGAGATCATGGATGAAATCATGTGTGCAGATTTGACAGTTACACAAGGAGAACATACTATACTGGTCAAAGAAGAGCCAGTAAGTAAAGGTGAGAAATGATAGTTTAAAACTTTCTCTTTAGACATATTCAATACCAGATAACTCCTTTAACTTTTTGGTGATATGAGTCAGTAATTCCTAATTCTTGCCTCCTTCCTTATACTTCTTTAAAGTGTTTTTTTTTTGTGTGTGTGTGTGTGTCTGTGTGTGTGTGTGTGTGTGTGTGTGTGTGTGTGTGTGTATTCCACTGGGAATTGAACTCAGGACCTTACATTTGCAAGGCAGGTGTGGTACCACTGAGTCATATCCCCACCCTAAGTTAAGTTTTTGATTACGACTGTTCCTTAGACCATGGTTCAAAAACACCATTACCCTCCAGAAGTTCAGGAAAGGAGTACATGTGTTTGAAACAGCTCGCTTTAGATGATGGAAGGGCTGAAGCAAGCCAAACCTGTAGCATATTTGCCATGAAGGGTTTAGCATACTATGGATAATGTATGAAAGGCAGAATTGTTCCAAAAAAGTATTCCCTACACTTGATAAAAGAAAGCAAGGAGGCACAACTGTACAAAATTTATTATTCCAGGCCTTCAGTTCCCAATGACTTGAGTGACCAGCCATGCAATTTCCAATTCCATATTAAGGAATGAATGGGTTTTGAGGGTCTTCTACCTCACTTGGAACTTGAAAACCTCTTTTAGTTCTGGGAATCTTCATAATGGTATTATTGTAATAGCTAATATATAATGAATGAGAACCATGTAAAATATTTTACATGATGTATCTTAGTCAATATTTGAAATGATACAATGAGGCAGGCACAAAACAGAGAAGTAGCTTATCCAAGGTCATGCTAGTAAGTAGTAGGAACAGATTTAAATGGTCTTACCCCAGACTTCACAATTCTTTACTAAGTTTCATTATCTTCTAGCAAGATTCTTCAAGAGTAGAAAGGCAAAGCACAAATGTTACCAAGGAAACAGTAAGGTGCTTTATTCCCCAACCCTCAAGGTGATGTGGAACTCTGTCCGTCCAAATTCAGGCATACCTGCAATTTGTTTCAATATTCTTTTTTTCCCCCCTGCTACTGGGGATTGAACTCAGGACCTTGCATTTTTGAGTCAGATACAGTGCAACTGAGCTAAATTCTCGGCTTGTTTCAATATTCTTAAAGTGTTATACACATCACAGAATTTTAAAATTGGAAGAAACCTCAGAGACCAACTAGTCCAAAGGTTTTAATATTGCAGATGACAAAGCTAAAGTTGAAAGAGGCCAAGAAACTTGTTCTTCGTCTACCATGTTACTCCTATAGAGTGCAGGCTGGAACCCTAAGATATTTTTTCTGTTCTCCTGTACTATACTATGCTATCTCCCAAAGTCAGTATTTATTATGCATACATTATGCATTAGGCTTTACTTAGAAAAGTCTGAGTTATCTCACTTAATCACTACTATAACTCTGAATTAAGATAATAAAATGTAGTATTGTTTCTGGATCCAGATTGCTTGGACTCAAAGTCAGCTCTGTTTTTCCCCAGGTATATAACTTTTTTTGTTTTTGTTTTTTTTAGATTTTTTGAGACAGGGTCTCGTTTTGTGGTTCAGGCTGGCCCTGAGCTCAGCCTGCCACTCACATCATAGCAATCCTCCTGCCTCTGCCTCCCAGGTGCTGGGATTACAGGCGTGAGCCACCACGCCCGGCACTCCCAGGTATGTAACTTTTGACAAGCTATAAACCTTTCTTTTGCTTCAGTGAGATATAAAAATAAAAATCACATCAACAGGTTGTTCTAATAATCAAGTTAATATAAAAAGACATACACAATGCCTGCCATATAGTGCTATTAAAAACTGGTTTATTATAGATTAAAAAGATGAACACTTAGAGAAGTTAAATATCCAAGGTTAGTATACTAGTAACAAAGCCAGAATTTGGATCCAAATCCTGTTTCCAGAGACTTTGCTGCTTCTCATTAAGTTAATAGTTTCAATAACTTTAACACTTAGTAGTCCATATCAAATCTTGGAAAGAAAATTGGGATGATAAAGTTGTAAGAGAGAAGCAAAGGAGAATTAAAAACAATTGAGGCTCTCTTCAAGTTAAATGATGGCTTGCCTGAGGGTTGCTTGCTAGAAAAAGGACTCCAAATCTCCAGACAGGGGAGTAGCTCCATGCTGAGACACTGTTCTTTGTTATTCTTGGTCCTCATTCTTTTGTTTTGTTTTGTTTTTTGAGACAGGATCTTGCTTTATAGTTCAGGCAGGCCTTGAACTCACTATGTAGCCCAGAGGAGAGCCTTGAACCCAGCAACCTTTCTGCCTCCACCTCTGAGTGCTAGGATTACAGGAGTGGGCCATCATGCCTAGCACTGTGGTATGTGGTACTGATTGCTAGTGAGCATGAAGTCACCACTTCCAGCATTGTTTTATGTAGTTACCAGGTATTGAACTCTGGATCTTGCACTTGTAAGGCAGATGCTGGAACCATTGAGCTAAATCCCCGGCCCAAAAGTGCCACTTCTTTAACTCAAGTGATCAGACCAAAAAGCTTATGGGTCACCCTAGATTCTTTCCTTCCCATTTTCCCCAAGTCTAATGAATAAGCAAGATTTGATGGCTTTTGAACTTCCTATATTCTAAAATGAACTGTGCATCACATCTCCACTGCTGTCTCACTGTAAGTCACATCTTGGTGACTCCCAGTTTTTTTGGGTCTCCTTATTATCTGGTCTTCACATAGAAGCTGAAATTATGTTAATGGTTTTAAAAATAAAAACCTGTTCAATCATGCAACTCAAAATAAATCTAAACTTACTATTTCTGTTCCCCAAACACACTAAAATTGCTCTCCAGAAAGCCTTAAATTTTCAATTAGTTCTTTGCTTAAACATCATTTCCTCAGACAGGCATATGTAGGTTATTTAAAACAGTCTCTTATATCTATCCTGCTCCCTTATTTATTCCTACTCTATTCAATGTCTGAACATACTAATGTGTGTATCTTGTCTAACTAGAATATTCATAAGTAGTACTAAATGAAGGAAAACAATTTATACTTGTTAAATAGTTGATAGACATTGATGAATGCTTTATCATGTTATTTCATTTAATTCTAAAAAGCTTATGTATAATGGAGTTTATTTTTAAATTGAGTTTATTGGTACATTTTAAGTATACATAATGGTACATTCATCATGTATCTAATACATTATGATACATTCATCCTTGAGAATTTATACCTGTACATGATATTTTCATTCTTTTTTTTCTCATTCCCTTGCCCTTCTTCAAGCCCCTCTCCCTCTCTATATATAAGTTTTGTTTCCATATTTTCCTTTTTACCTTCAAATTTTTTCTTTCTCACTTTTGTTTTCTCTTGCCCCTCCCCCAGTTCTCTTTCCTCTTTGAAGATTTTCTTCCTCTTCCACAATAACTATTGTACATTTTGGACCTCATTTAATGTATTACATTTAATGAAAATGAGGTCCAAAATAAGAGTTTACTAATTATATTCTATAGCTGAAGCTCACGGTTAAGGACAAGGTAAAGCGACTTACGATAGCCACACATCTAAAGTGGTCAGTGGCTAGGCTTATATTACAGTCAGATCTGTTTTAATTTCAATCAATGTGTTAGTGCTCTGTGCTTACTCACCTATAGTTTATTTTGAAAATCTTCCTAAATATGCAGTTCTAAAGAGCTTCTGGGTAATCTCAAAATTGTGGACCTCGGATAAGCTAAGTCCCTGACAAAACTCTGGATTTAAAAGGTAGATCAGCAGGTGTGTAATCTGATCTTGGTTTCCACCCTCTAGTGGCAAGTAAACAGAACAGCATTCACTCTACGCACCACAAGTGGCACCAACTCACTCTGCTGTCTTAGGTGTGATTCTAAGCATTATGAAACTATTAGATTCTATCAACATGATTCTATGACACTCTCAACTCATTACATCCTTCCTGAGGAGCTTTACACATAAATACAAATACAGAAGTATGACACTCATTCACTGTACAATCTTGGACACCTTACTTCCCCTTTCCCTGTTTTGTGCCTGTCAGCTGAAGACACTAAGCTAAAGTAGGGTTTTCAATCTGCTTTGGTAGACTACTGAAATTTCATTCAAGATTAGAGAAAGAATTAAGAGCTGGAAGAGAGGTACTGAGGAAGAGAGTATTTGGGAAGGTATTTTGGAAGGACTGTCAGGATTCCTTTTAGTCTGGGTAAGATTTTTTATTACCACTTCCTTATGATACCCTCAACTAGAGATTTATTCAGACTAATTTAATTAGGAGATGGGAGTTGTGCTTAATCTTAAATTAGGCAAAGATATAGATGTGGATAGATACTGATAGTTCCATTACTGCCTAATACCAAGAGTCTTGATGCATAGACGAGTTCAGAAAATTATTTATTTATTTATTTTTAGTTTTTTGAGACAGGGTCTTGCTTTTGTAGTTCAAGCTGGCCCTGAACTCACTATGTAGCCCAAGCTAACCTCAAACTCTTGGCAATCCTCCTGCTTCTGCCTCCCATATGCTGGGATTACAGCATGAGCCACCTCACCCGGCACTGTGGTATGTGGTAGTGGGGATGGAACTTGGGACCTTGTGCTTACCAAGCAGATGCTGGAACCACTGAGCTAAATCTCCGGCCCTAGTAAATTATTTTTTAAAATTACCTTTATAAAATAAACATATACTGGTACAAATTCTCAATATTAAGTGTGATCATGATCTGTATATAAAATGTACCAATAAAGAATTCAACTTAAAAAAAAAAACATTGAAACCATTATGGTTAAAGTCTCTTCTCTTTGAAATTTTGTTTTATTTTTCTCCCTACAAACTCCAGTAAAGTTCACAAGATGAGACATGTATCTTTTATCATCCATCTTGCTACTGACCTTAGAGGTTACTTAATAAGGTTGACCAATGACAGAAACACACAAAGAGATTCTTTCAAGCCAAAGTACCATATATATTTCAAAGCATCTGATCAATTTTGCTAAACATAAGCAGTATATATTGGGATCCTGACACACCCAACTAAGTGCCTCACTAGAGGCTAGCTTCTATTTCAGATCAATGACTCAAACCTGGGTGTTGGAATTACCTGGGGAATCTTATAGAACATGTATTAGTTTCACTCTTAGCAATCCTGTTTCTTTTTTATAAAAATGAAGAAGTGTATGTGTATATAATTTCATTCATATTTATATTTGTGTATCATATACAAACACATTTCTCTTCTTTCTAATAGCTAGCACAGTATATATAATTTTTGGCAATTTGTTTTTCCACACTAATAATCTAGGTTGGAGATTATTCTCTGTCAGGGATCATCATTCTATTCTATGATTAAATACTACTTCATTGTACTATATTACATTCAATAAATCCCTTAATAATGTTGCAAAAATAGCCATGTGCATTTTGCTTCACTTTTGTGGAAGTGTAGCTTCATAATCTAATTCATAGGTGTTGTATTATTGCATTAAATGATAAATTCATATGTAATTTTCTCAGATACTACTTGGTTGTACAATCCCTATACTCAACAAAGATTGTATCATTCTGTGTGTCTCAAGCAACAAGTATTTGTTTCTCCACAGCTTATGTCCTCAAAAATCTGAATTTATGGTAAGTAAAGTATATTTTGCTATGTATAAGGATTTTTACATCTTCTGTGAACTGTTCACATCTTCTGCTTATTTTTGTAATGGTTTCAGTCTTTTATGACTCTTAGAAATCAGGGAGATTTTTAGATTTTTATCTGTGATATATTTTGTAATTTTTTTCCAATTTATCATTTGTCTTCAGCTTTGTGCAGAATATTTTGTTTCTTAAAAAGTTTTTATTTTAATATTTACACAGTCAAATTTATCAGTCTATATGGATTGAGTCTAACTTAAAAAGGCTTTCCTACCCTGTTTATAAGAATTAATTTTTCCTAGTACTTCTAGTTATAATTTTTGTATTATGATTTCTAAATCAAGTGCAGTTTATTTTGGTGTATGCTGTGATTTATGGATTGTATTATGTCTTTTCCTATGGCTATCCACCTATACAATGTAACTTAGGAAAGACTCCATTTTACCTTGACTTAATAGAATACTTGATAAGGACTGTACATGTTCCCCTAAAATTCATATGTTGAAATCCTAATCCCCACTATACCTATATTGAGATCTTCAGGAGATAACTAAAGTTTAATGAATTAACAGAGTAGGTATCCTACTCTGTTAGGACTGTAGTGTTATCAAAAGAAAGGGAGATCCCTCATATTCAATTTCTCTCTCTCCTCTCTTCTCTTCTTCCCTTCCTCCTTCTCTATCACTCTATAATTCACCTTCCAGGTACGAGCACAGTGAGAAAATAAGCAAGGAAGAAAGCCCTTTCTAGAAACAGCACTCTGCCAAAACCTTAACCTTGGACTTGCTGATCTCTAGAGCTGTGAGAAAATAAGTATCTGTTGTTTAAGCCACATAGTATGTGTTATTTTCATTTCAGAGCCTGAGAAGACTAAGGCACTATCCTCATTAAATCAAAATTCATATACAGTCAGATCTATTTCTGCAGCCTATTTATGAACTCTTTGCATATGGTCTTAATCATACTAAATAAACATTTTAGTGTGTTTTAAATTAACCTACACGTGTTCTTCATTCCCTTTCTGAGAACCACTTTTTCCAATATAGCATATTTATTCTCTGTGAAGAACCTCATGAACACTTCTCACAGTGCTATTAATTCTTTAAGCATTATGTCTTTTTTAACATGCTCATTAAAAAAAATTAGTACACATTAGTGATACATAGTGACTACTTTCATTGTGGGTATTCTGGTACATGTATAGGACACATCTTCATTCTTTTTTAATCCTCTTCTCCCCTCCTTTTCATCTCCTAGTGTTCCTTCCATTTGCAAAAGATCTGTTTCTTTTTATCTTTTATTTTGCTCTTTATTTGTACTTTGGATTTCTTATGTGAGAGAAACTACATAGTACTTAAGTTTGTGTGTCTGATACATTTTATTTAACATTAAGTTTTTCAAGGTATTCCTCTTCTTACAAATGGCTCAAATTTATTCTTCTTTATTGTAAAGTTGTGTGGACAAACACCACATTATTTATTCATCTGATGAAAGACATATAGGCTGTTTCCAAGATTTAGCTATTGTGAACTGTGCTGCTATGAATACTGGTATGCATGTCTCATTGTAGTGTCACATCTTTAACCCTTTTTGGGAAAGTTATTAGTAAGGGGAATAGGTGAATTGAATAAAATTTTTATTTTTGCTTTTTTGAGGAATATTCATACTGCTTTCCATGAATGTATTAATTTACATTCCCACTAACAGTGCAGGAATTTTTTTTTTCACTCCAGCCTTGTTAGCCTTTGTTCTTATTTGATTTCTTGATGATGGCCATTCTTTCTGGAGTAAGATGAAATCTCATTGTTTAAATTTACATTTCTCTAATGTTGAACATTTTCTCATGTAACTATGAGCCTTCTGTACCTGTATTTATTCCTAAGAAGTGTCTATTCATTTCACTTGCCCATTTTTAAAATTAGGTCTTTCATTTTGGAGGGGGGCTAATTTTTTTGAGTTCTTTATATATTCTAAATGCTAGTCTTCTGTTCATGGTATAGTGGAAAAATCTTTTTTTCCCAATCCTGTAGGTTGTCTCTTCACTCCACTGGTTGCTTGTTTTGTTATTCAGAGGCTTTTAAAATCTGATTATCTTCACTTTTGTTGACTTTTGCATTATTTCTTGAGCAACTGGAATTCTGTTCAGAAAGTCCTTCACTATGCCTATAACCTCAAGAGTTTTACCTATTTTACCTTCCAGCAGGTTAAGTGTTTAATATTTAGAACTTTGATCCATTTGATTTTAGTTTAGTACATGGCGAAAGATACGGATCTAGCTTTAGTCTTCCGCATGTGGGTGGTCAGTTTTCTTGGCACTATTTGCTAAAGAGTCTGTCTTTCTTCTAGTGTATGTTTGTGGCCCATTTGTCAAAGATTAGACGGCTATATGTATGTGGTTATTTTTGCATGTGCTATTGTCTTCCACTGATCCACACATTTGTTTTGGTGCCAGGACCACGGCATTTCTATCACTGCAGCTTTGTAATATAGCTTAAAATCTGGATTGTGATGCCTCCTGCTTTGCTCTTGTGACTCAGGATTGCTTTTGCTGCTATTTTGGTTCTATATGTGAATTTTAGAGTTGTTTTCTCTAGTTCTCTAAGGGATGCTAATTGAGACTGCATAACATGTACATGTACACGTCACCATGTATACATCAGTTCTGAGAGTATGGCCATTTTGACAAGTGTTGGTTCTACCAAACACGGGATCCATCTTTCCATTTTTTGATACCCTCTTCAACTTGGACTGTTGTTTTCTGAGTGTCTTGAGGTGCATTACGAAGAAATTTATCTGAGCTTGCTGTTTTTCTAATGTGAGCAATGACTGCAATAAATTTCTGTCTAAGGACTGATTTGTGTCCCATAGGTTCTATTAACATATGGTACTAATATTATTGTACTAGGATTCTTATTTGATTCCTGGAATTATTTAAGTTCTTCTGTGATGTACAATTTGAGAGTAATTATTAAATTACTAGGTGTTTATAAATTTTCTGTGAATTCTTTTATGACTGATTTTAATGTACAATGATTTGATAATACACAGTGTGTAATTTTAATTGTTTTATAATTATGTAAGCAGGTTGGTGACCTATGCTCTATTTCGGAAAAAGTTTTGTGAGATGCTCAGAAGAATGTGTACTCTGTTGTAGAAGGATAGAACACTCTGTAGATTCTTATTCAGTCCATTTGTTCAAAAGTGTGGCTCAACTCTGATGTTTGCTGATTTTCTGATTTAGTTTATCTGTCTCTTTGTGGATGTGAGATACTGAGGTCACCCATGATGACTATATTAGTATTTATTTGATATTTTATGTCAATATTTGTTTAATGAAGTTAGGTGTGCCAGTATTTGGTGCAATATATTTACAATTGTTATCTTCTCCCGTTGGATTGTTCCTCTAATATGTAGTGGAAAAAAACCACTAATGTATAGTGACCTTCTCTGTCTCTTCTGGTCAGTTGTAGCTAGAAGTTTACTTTGAGAATTAACTTGCTTGCTTGCCGGGTTCTTGTGTATAAAATACTATTTTCTATTCTTTAATTTTTAGTCTATTTTTTTATTACATGAGTTTGAGTGGATTAGGTTGCTAGATTTTCTTTTTTTGATTCAGTCTAACAGTGTCTTTTCATTGAGATGTTGAGTCTATTTATATTGAGAGTTACTACCGAAAGGTACTGATTTATTTCTGTTACCTAAATCTTTTTCTGTTGAAAATAGCTTTATTTTTTCTTTTTTGGTTTAACTATCTGCCTTCCTTGATGTATTAATTCCTTCCTTGATGTATTAATAAGGTGGAGTTTTTTTGGTTTTTGTTTTTTTTGGCTATGTTGGCCTTTAGTCTGTCTAGGACATGCTTCAGTATATTTTGGAGGGCTAGCTTGGTGTTCATATTTCTTAAGGCATTCTTTGAGGAATGTCTTTATTTCTCCATCAATTTTGAAAGACTGTTTTGTAGGACATATTACCCTGGGTTGGAAGTTGTTTACTTGAAACACTTCACTGGAAGCTTTTCTGGCCTTTCAATTTTTTTTCCCCCCAGTTACTAGGAATCAAACTCTTGACTTTGTGCTAACCAGACAGGTACAGTATCACTGAATTAAATCCCCACACCCGGACTTTGCAATTTGTGTTGAGAAGACTGCTGTAATCCTGATTGGTTTACCTTTATATGTGAGTTTTTTGTTTATTTACTTTTTTGACAGCTTTTAAAATTCTTTTTATGATGTGCTGGGAGGAGCTTCTTTCTTCACTGTAGTTAGTGTTCTATAAGATTCACTTACTTATATTTTGAAATCTTTCCTTATCCTTGAACAATTTTCTACTATAGTTTCTTTAAATAGATTTAAAAAAATCTATGTGAGGGCCAGGGATTTAGCTCAGTGGTTCCTGTGTCTGCCTTGCAAGTGCAAGGGCCCTGGTTTGATCCCCAATAACCACATACAACAACACCAGGTTTGGAGACTCAACACACACCAGCAATCAGAACCACATACCACAGTGTTGGGCATGGTGGCTCATGCCTTTAATCTCAGCACTTGGGAGGCAGAGGCAGGAGGATAGCTGTGAGTTTAAGGCTGGGCTCACGGGCAGCCTGAACTAAAAAAAGCGAGACCCTGTCTCAAAAAAAACCCAAACCAAACCAAACCAAACAAAAACCATGTGAGCTGTTTTCTAACTTCTTTCTAACTCCAATTAACCTTAAGTTATTGTATTTAACTTTCATTTTATTGTGTTGTTTAATCTCGTCATTGGACTATGCTTGTTTCTGACTGAAAGAGATGATCTTGTAACATTTTGGTATTTCAAAAGTCTAAGGGAGATATCAAATAATTCTAATGTATATAAAAGTGCCAGTAGACAACATGATTAAGCTCCTGTAGCCAAAGATGGGACAATTTAAACATCAGTATGGACAATTTGTGTGACAGATTGAATATACATGAATATCTGAGTTTCTGATACCAAAAATTCTTCCTTTAATACTTTTCAAAGATGTTAATAGACCAATTTATTATTCTGCAAATAGGCAAATAAAGAAAAGAATCCTGTATAAACTGTGTCTCAAAGAGTCAATGAAAGTTTATTCTGGACCAAGGATTTAGCTCAGTGGTTCCAGCACCTGCCTTGCAAGCACAATGGCCTGGGTTCAACCCTGGGTAACCACATACAACAATGCAACAATGCCAGGTATGGTGGCTCATGCCCACCAGCAACCAGTACCACATACCACAATTCTGGGCATAGTGGCTCACACCTATAATCCCAGCACTCAGGAGGCAGAGGCAGGAGGATTGCTATGAGTTTGAGGCTCACCTGGGTTACATAGTGAGCTCAGGGCCAGCCTTAACTACAAAGCAAGACCTGTCTCTAAAAAGAAATATTTTAATAAACTTAGCTTATTGGGGGTGGCAGTGCCTGGGGATCCTAGATAGGGTCTTATGCATGCTAGACAAATGCTATGTCACTAAATTAAATCTCAGTCCATTAAAAAAAATCCTATATGGGCTACATCTTAGGATAACAAAAAAGTTGATAAAAATTTATTTTAATACTTTAAATTTAATTTATGGAGGAGAAATGGCAGGATTTAAAAATCTGATTTAGTACCATAATAAAATGATAGATCTAAATCAGTAGCTGAACCAGGCATGGTGGCATACACCTGTAATTCCAGCACTTGGGAGGCTGAAGCAGGAGAACTGCTATGAGTTCAAGGCTATCCTGGCCTACATAGTGAGTTCAAGGCCAGTTTGAATGCATAGTGAAACCTATCTCAAAACAAGTAAGCAAACAAATAAAAAGCAATAAAGTCAATAGTCAAATGTGGTGGTGAACACTTGTAATCCCAATACTCTGTTAAACTGAGGCAGGAGTGCTAAGTTTGACAACTTTATACAATTTAGTGTTTAGGAAGACTCTATCTTCAAATAAAAAATATTTCCCCTTTATTAAGTTTATTGGTACATTTAGGTATACATTATGATCATATTCATTATTGAGAATTTTCCCATTCCCCTGCTCTCCCTACAACCTCACCTCTCTATATACATAAGCTTTACTTTTGTTTTTACCAGCAAAGCTTTTCCTTTCCCTTCTTTGCTTATCCCTGCCACCCCTATTTCCCTTTTCCCTTTCCAAATAAAAACTTTAAAAAGGGCTGGAACTCAGTGCAAAGGTCCTGAGTTCAATCCTCAATACTGTAAAAACAATCAATCAGTTAATCCACCCATCCATTCATCCATCAGAGGTCAGCAAACTGCAGGCACCAGGCCTGGTTAACAGCTATTTTTGTAAATAATATTTTACTGGAACACAGTCTTGCTCATTCACTGAAGTATCATCTACAGCTGCTTTCACATTATAAAGACAAAGCTGATTGAGTAGCTATACCACAGAACATATAGTCTGCAAGCCTGAAATATTTACTATCTGATCCATTAAGAAAATATATTGGCCCCTGATTGAGATCATGAGCATCAATGGCTACTTCGAGACACAATCATAATTTGTATCTGAGCAAATCTCTAAATCTAATAATTTCTTGGAAACATAGGACATAAAACATGTTAAATAATACATTTAAATGAAACAATAAGCAAAATATAGCTGTGAGAAATTTTACAGACAAAGAACTTGGAGTTTTCAACAAATAAATTGAAAGGAGAAAAAATATAGAAAGAAGGTAATCTCACAGATTAAGAAACTTGAAGGAACACATCAACAAACTGTGTGGATCTTAGATCCTGGCTCAAAGAAACTATTGGTGGGGTAAAGGTGGAGTAGGGTAAGGATAAAAAAAAAAAAAAGGGAGAAAAGATTAGGTAGGGAGGGAGGGAGAAAGAAAATCAATTGGGAAAAATTTTGACAATGATCATATATATATTAAGAGACTATAGTTAATTTACATGTGATAACGGCCTGAAATTTATTTTAAAACATCCTTCCTTATGAGAGACACACACTGAATATTATATCATGATAAAATGATGTTATTTTTGGGCAGCTGGGCAGAAGGAGGACAGGAAGTATATAAGTATAAAGACAAAGCAGGATTATGTTGATAATTATGAAAAATGAAGGTACATGGACATTTATTGTGCTATTTGCATAATCTGGAATTCTTTATTACAAATAATTTTTTAAATGAGGGAATACATTAAACAAGTATGTAGGGTTATCTTTCAAATGATACATATTCCTTACCCTCAATCTAGCTCAGTTTCCTGAGGGGAACATGGCCCCAACTCCATAACCTATACTGTTCTTTTTATTTATTTATTTTTTTTAGTTTTTTGAAACGAAGTCTTGCTTTGTAGCTCAGGCTGGCCCTGAACTCACTTTGTAGCCCAGGCCACCCTTGAACTCTTGGCAATCCTACTCCTTCTGCCTCCCAAGTGCTGGAATTACAGGCATGAGCCACTATACCTGACATTGTGGTATGTGGTACCGGAGATTGAATTTAGGACCTTGCATTTGCCAGGGAGATGGTGGAATAACTGAGCTAAATCCCTGGCCCCAACCAATCCCTTTCTATCTGTATCTCATTAAGATTCATTGCTATAAAGGCTGGCAGTAACTGATTAGATGGGATGATTCTCTTAGGTATGTTGAGGCCAAGAAAAAAAAAGGTGAATCTTATTTGGAAGAGAAAAGTCTAGGGGTTAGTGGTTTAAACAAAATAAAAGATTCAAAATGAGAAAATTTCAGGGACAAAGTAAAAATCTAAGGGAAAGGGGAAGAGATAAGAGACGTTTAAACTCATAACAGTCAACCCTTTTACTGGGAGAATTTTCTCTCATTCTTCGTCATCATTACTGGATTCAGTGTAAGCACTATGGTGTGTGTGTATGTGTGTGTGTGTGTGTGTGTGTGTGTGTGTGTGTGTACATGTGCATGGGTGTGTTTGTACTAATGTTTTTAGCTTTATGTTTTTTGGCAAGACCACCTTCAATTTTCTTTTAGTGTAGCTGAGCACTGATAAGGAAAGTTGTAGTTTCCTTCTGGGAAAGGAAGAGTTTGAGAGACACCTAGACATCATAGGCTAAAATGTAGGGATGGAAATGTCAAGATTTTATAGCTCATTGCATTTTGACTAGGTCTTTTTCAGGGACAAGTGAAAGAGAAGGGAGAAGCAGGGACTCTATACTTTCTATAGTGCAATACACAATTTTTATGACCTAATTGATATGCTGGGAAAAGCATACGTCTAGTAACTCACCCAGAGGGGGCTGCAGCATCCCCCCATTCTTCTCACAGTTCCCAACAGGCTGGATTTCAGCTGAGTCAACCAGCCGCCAGAAGTCATTCTTGTTGTCACTGCCATCAAGGCGTAGGCGGAGGCGGGCACCGGTCAGTCCAACTACTGTGGCAATACAGGTGGATGTGGTGTTCCTGGGGTCTTGTGCTTCCAATTTCATGCTAATCTTGAACTCATTGGTTGGAGGTGTATAGGACTGAGAAGAACAAGCCATGAGGATTAGGCAGAACAAGAATACAGTGAAGTGCATTTTCATTAAGAATGTTAAGAGGGAAAAGACAGGAAATGTATGCTTTGGACTCAAAATGGTTACACCTAGTTCAGGGAGAATCACTTTGAATTATGCCCTAACACTTAGAGCATAAATGTTTTAGACTAAAGAAAGAGTATAAGCTGAAGGAAAAAATCACTTTCCTCTAAAGCACCAAATATTGCTTCATATCAGTTTTTTAAAAAAGGAATAAGTCTCTCTCACATAGTCTAGGTGTTTTTTTGCTTTCTCATTCTATCTTTTCCAACTCTCTCTCCCTGTAGGTATAATATTTACTTTTCAGAACCTTTACCTTCTTTTTAGCTACAATATCTTTGATATCTTTTCATGGAACACAGAGGTCTATATATCCATCATGCACACTACATATACAATACTACAAAGAGTCAATGTTTTCTTATTTTGACAATAACTTTTTTCCCCATGGTATCATGGATCAGACTCAGGACCTCATGCTTTCCAGGTAGGCATGGCACCACTAAGCTACATTGTTGACTCATTAACTTTTAAATCAACTCATACAACTGACATATAATAAACTATATACACATTGGTAAGTCCTGACATATGTATTCACCTGTGAAAACCAGAAACAAGATAATGAGTGTGGCCATCACATCATATTCATGAATGTTAGCTTTGTAATCATTTTTCTTGCCCTCTCTAGACCCCTGTATCCATGCAAACACTGATGTACTTTCTACATTGTACATTGGTTTTCATCTTCTAATCTTATAAGAATCAGAGAGGATGTATCCTTTTTTTTTTTTTTGGTACAGTGTTCACTCAGCATAACTATTCTGTATATATTCTGTATCTATACAGAATATACTGATATTCTCCATCAATATAGGTTGACTATCCCTCATCGGAAAGTTTGAAGTCCAAAATGCTCCAATATCTGAAACTTTCTGAGCACTAATATAATATTACAAGAAGAACATTCCACATTGGGGTTCATATGATGAGTTATAGTCAAAACACAAGTGCACTAAGAATGTATAAAATATTCACTAGGCTATATATATATAAAGTATATGTGAAATTAACAAATTTCATCTTTAGAATTAAGTTAAATCTATTTGTATATGCAAATATTCTTTTTTTTTGAGACAGGTTCTCACTTTGTAGTTCAGGCTGATCCTGAACTCAGCCTCAAACTCAGCAGTCCTCCTGCCTCTGCCTCCTGAGTGCTGGGATTACAGGTGTGAGCGCCTACACCCAGCATTGTGGTATGTGGTACTGATTGCTGATGGGTGTGAGTCACCATGTCAGGCATTGTTGTATGTAGTTACTGGGGATCAAATCCAGGCCCTTGAGCTTGCAAAACAGGCACCAGGAACCACCGAGCTAAATCCCCAGCCCTATATGCAAATATTCTAAAATCTGAAAAAATATGAAATACAAAACAGTCAGGTTTTTAAAAATTCTGAATAAGAGATACTCAACCTGTAATTAATTTTTCTGTTGCTTAGTACATAAGTTAATGTTCACCTGTTTTCTTTTCCATTTTTGTACTATATTACAAATAAAATATATGAATGCTCATGTGCAAATCTTTGCATATAAATACACAGTTGCCTATCAGTGTCTGGAGAAGATTAATTCCATGATGCTCCTCAAATACCAAAATCCATGGATACATAGTCGCTTATATAAAATGGTACAGGATTTGCATATAAATTACACATATCTTCCTGCACTTATTATCTATATACATCTTTTTTCATCTCTGGATTACTTAGAATACCTAATACAATCTAAATGCTGTGGAAATAATTGCTACATTGTATTGTTTAGCAAATGACAAGAGAAAAAAAATCTATATATGTTCAGTACAGACAGTTTTCCCCAACATACTTCTGATCTACAGTCAGTAGAATTTACAAATGTGAAATCCACAGGAAGACCAATTGACTTTCTTTTCTCTCCCATAAACATCTAATATTGGAATGGCTGGATCATATGGTAGGTATATGTTTAACTCACACATAAGAAAGTCAACTCTTAATGTACATAATTCAAAACTTTTGCTGTTGTTTGGGAGTGGGACTAGAGAGTGAACCCAGGGCCTCAAGCATTTTATATAAGTGCTCTAAACTATATCCCCTTCCTAATCTGATGCTTTTAAGTATATTCACAGAGTTGTGCAAGTATCATGTCTACCTAGTTTTGTAAAATTTCTATTATGTCCCAAATGGAAACCCCATTTCATTAGTTGTCACTTTCTACCCCTCTCTCCATCCAGTCCCTGGTAACTATTAATCTACTTTTTGTTTCTATGGATATCTTGGATATTTCATATAGTTAGGATTATGCAATATGTGGCTAGTAAGCGAATGTTTTCTTCCACTTAGCATGTTTGCACAGCTTCCCCCACCCCTGTTGCAGCCTGTATCATTAGTAATTCATGACTTTTCATCACGGAATAATATTCGATTGTATGAGTATACTACACTTTGTTTACTTATCATTTGATGAATATTTGGATTGTTTCCTCTTTACAACTACACCAAGTACCTGACTTACAAACATTTGAGTTAGGAACTTTCACAGGTGTATTGTATAGGATTTCTTGGTTGGATAATGAATGAATCTGACTTATGAACAGTTCTCCAAGAATGGAATTTGTTTGTAAGTCAGGGACTTACAATAATAATGTGGCATCACTGCTTGCTTCACAAGCTCAAGATCATCAGCTTGATCCCCAATATCACACACACACACACACACACACACACACACACACACACACACAAGAATGATGTGATGTGATTACATTTGTGATATGTCTTGTGTAATGTCTGTTTTCTGTTCTCCTGCACATATACTTAAGTGTGGGACTGCTATGTTATACGGTGATTCTACGTTTAGCATTTTGAATAACTAAATTTTTTTAAGTCATCTAGTAGATGTATAGCATGCAATTGCAATTTCGATTCCCATTTTTCTAAAGATAATGATATTGAGTTTGAGTTTCTTTGTGTGATTATAGATCAGTTGTATTCATATGGAGAAATATGAATTTCAAATCTTTGTCCATTTAAAAATTGTGATTTTCTTCTTTATGAGGCATGTGATCATTATGTACTACAAACAAATTAATAAAAAATAAATACCTATGATTTTACAAATTCTTGAGTTTTAAGGGTTCTGTACACACTATATGTATTGCACAAGTTTCTTGTTAGATACACAATTTATGAATATTTATCCCATTTCATGATTTACCTTTTCATTTTTTTGATGGTATCATTGGAAGCACTTTTGATTTGGATGAAATTCAATCTATTTTCTCTTTTTTTTTGTCCTCTTTGAGGAAGTTTTGTGATGTAGTTCAAACTGGCCTTCAACTCACTTTGTAACCCAGGCTGGCTTTGAACTTGCAGCAATCCTCCCACTTCAGACTCCTGAGTACTGAGATTACAGGTGTGCATCATTACCTGTGTGCACTGGCTTCTATTTTTTCTTTTGTTTGTGCATTTAGTACCATATCTAAGAGACTATTATCTAAGCCAAAGTCATAATGATGTACTCTTATGTGTTCTTCTAAGAGTTTTATAGTCTTAGCTTTTACATTTATCTCCATGATTTACTTGGAGTTAATCTTTGTGTATGATAGAGGTAGGATCCAGTTTTGTTCTTTTGCTTATGGATATCCAGTTGTTCCCATATCTGTTGTTGAAGATATCATAGAACTATCTCGGCATCCTCATTGAAAATCAACTGACGATAAATTAATGGGTCAGTAATCTATACGTTTATCCTTATATCAGAACCTCAATGTCTCAAGTAATGTAAGTTTTGAAATCAGGAAATATTGAGTTTTCCCTTTTCAAGACTGCTTTGGCTATTCTAGACCTATTGTGTTTCTATATGAATTTTAGGATCTATTTATCAATTTCTGAAAAAATAGGCAGCTGGGATTTGATAGTGATTGACAAAAAAAAAGAGAGAGAGAGAGAGAAAATAGATTAAATTTCATTCAAATCAAAAGTGCTTCCAAGGATATCATCAAAGAAATGAAAAGAATAAATATTCATAAATCATGTATCTAATAAGAGACCTGTACAATACATCTAGTATATATAGAACCCTTACAACTCAACATCTAAATTTATAGATCAAGTTGGTGAATGCTGCTGTCAACTATGTGACTTATTAATTTTATTTCCTACCCTATGGCCTGCATTTCCATTCTCTTGTGTTTTTGAAGGGCAGAATTTCTTAATTTTGACAAAGGCTTATGTATCTCTGTCCCTCTATCTGTCTGTCTATTCATTTTAGAGCCTTTGCATTGAACTACATCAGTAAGTTGACCAGGCTGGGCTTGAACTTTTGTGTGTATGTGGTATGTGGTACTACTGGGGATTGAACTCAGGACCTTATGTTTGCAAGGCAAGAACTACTGAGCTAAATCTCCAGCCCTGGGTTTGAACTTTTAATCCTCCTGCTTCAACTCCATGTTGGAGTTACAGGTGCACATAGCATCACGGCTAATTTTTAACGTTTTTTGTGGTTCGTGTTCTTGGTCAAGAATTTTCTAAAGTTTTCTTTACATAAACTTTATATATCTGTTAGTTAACTTCCTCCTCCTGTAGTTGTTATTGTAAATGGAAGTTTACTTCCACTATATCTTCTATTGGATTATTTTAAACCACTGAGTGAAATGCTGGGTTAAGTACTGAGGTATAAATTTTTAAAAAATTAAGGACGTGGGCCAGGGATTTAGCTCAGTGCTTCTGGCATCTGCCTGGCAAATGCCAGGTCCTGAGTTTGATCCCTAGTACCATATATCACACTGCCGGGTGTGGTGACTCATGCCTATAATCCCAGAACTTGGGAGGCAGAAGCAGGAGGATTGCTGTGAGTTTGAGGCTAACCCAGGATGTATAGTGAGTTCAGGACCAGCTTGAACTACAAAAATCTTTTTACTACAAATTTACTTTTTGCAAAAGATATAGCACTATTCAGGTTTTCTATCTTTTTGACAAAACTTCAGTAACTGTGTCACTCATGGAAGTTATCCATTTCACCTCAGTAGTCAAATTTAAAGATATAATTATAATATTTCTTAAGTTCTTTTAATATCTACAGAATCTATAGTGCCATTAGTTCTCTCATTTCAGATAGTGGTTATTGAAACCTTTTTATTTTGGGTCACTCTAGTTGGAGGTTTATCAATTTTATTAATCTTTGAAAAGAACTAGCTTTTGGCTTCTGTCTAGTCTATAGTCTTCCTATTGCTTTCTATTTAACAATTTATGCTCTAATCTTTTTCTTATTCTCTGCTGACTTCAGAGTTAACTTGCTCTTTTCTTTCCAGTTTTCTTACGTGAATCAAAACACTTCTTCATTTCTAATATAAATGTTTAGTACTATAAAATTTCTCCTATGTACTGCTTTAGCCACATCCTATAAATTCTGAAAGGTTCTCTTTTCATTTTCATTCAACTGAAAATATTTTCTCATGTTCTTTTTTGGTTTCTTAGCACTCATAGAGAACTCAGAAATGTGTTACTGAGTTTACAAATACTTGGAGATTTCCTAGCTAACTTTCTGTTATTGTTTTTTAAAAATATTCTATTGTAATCAGAGAACATACTTTGTACTGCTTAAATGCTCATGAATTTCTTAAGTTATTTTTTTGCCCAGAATATGGCTTAGCTTAATAACTATTCAGTAAACACTTAAAAAGAATATGAACTCTTCTGATGTTGGACAGTATTCCAACAGTACGTGTCAACCAGGTCAAGTTAGTTGACAGTATCGTTCAAGTGTATGGTACGCTTATTTAATTTCTATTAACTTTGACTACAGATACATTTTGGATTGATTTCTTAAATTCTATCAGGCTTTGGTCCATGCAAGGATAGTCTGACTCATCATTATGAGATTATCTCTGTGTACCAATAATATTCTTTAATGTAAACAGCTATTTCAGATATATTAATGGTTAATATCAGTGTGATATATCATTTCTCTTCATTTTACATTTAATCTTTTTGTTTTTATTTTTAATTTTGTTTTTTTGAGACAGGGTCTCGCTTTGTAGTTCAGGTTGGCCCTGAGCTCGGCCTCAAACTTACATCAGAGCCATCTTCCTGCCTCTGCCTCCCAAGTGCTGGGATTACAGGTGTGAGCCACCACAATGGCACTGTGGTATGTGGTACTGATTGTTGCTGGGCGTGAGTCTCCACGCCCAGTATTGTATGTGGTTACCAGGGATCGAACCTGGACCCTTATGCTTGCAAGACAGGCGCTGGAACCACTGAGCTAAATCCTCAGCTCCCTTCCTGTTTTTATATTTAAAGTGTAATTTCTTACAGGCAATGTACAAACTGAAGCTTGCTTTTTATCTAATGTTCTAGTCTTAGCCTTTTAGTTGGGATGTTCAGGTCATTTATATTTAACCTGATTTCTTTATAAAGCTCGGTTTAAATATACTATCTTGATATTAGTTTTCCATTATTTTAGTGGTTGCTTTGGGTTTATAGTAAACATTTTTAATTTATTACAGTTTATCTTCAAATAATATTATACAAATTTTTGTGTAAAAACTTTATAGTAGTAAACTTAAATTTCTCTCTTCTTGGCCTTATTGTCATACATTTAGCTTATATTACCCCAAGATACATAATTGTTTTTTTTTTTTTTTTTTTTTTTGAGACAGGGTCTCACTTTGTAGTTCAGGCTGGCCTTGAGCTCAACCTCCAACTCACATCACAGCAATCTTCCTGCCTCTGCCTCCCGAGTGCTGGGATTACAGGCGTGAGCCACCATGCCCGGCACTGTGGTTTGTGGTACTTATTGCTGCTGGGCGTGAGTCTCCATGCCCAGTATTGTATGAGGTTACTGGGGATCGAACCCAGGCCCTTGAGCTTGCAAGACAGGCGCCGGAACCACTGAGCTAAATCCCCGGCCAAGATACATAATTCTTATATAGTCAACCACATTTTAGGGATTTAAGCAGTAAGAAAAACATTTTTGTGTATTATTATTATTAAAATAAAATTGTTAGGCATGCTCATTGCTTTGTACAGATGTTATATCTTTGGGTATTATTTATCTTTTGATTGCTACAGATTCTTTCAAAATGTCTGGTAGTTTAACTGCTAGTGACAAATTTTTTTAGCTTTTGTATATATGAAAATATCTTTATTTCACCTTCATTACTGAAAGATATTTTTGTTAGGTATAATAATTCAGGTGAAGTGTTTTCTTTTAGTAAAGATGCTGTGCAACTTTGCTCTTCCTTGCATTGTTTCTAACAAGCAATGCAGTATCATTATTATCTTAGTCACCATATACGTGAAGTACCTTTTCTGTGGCTTCTTTTAAGATGTTCACTTTATGGCTTTGTGTAATATGATAAACCTTAGTGTAGTTTTCTTGTTACTTTTGTTTGGGTTTGTAGTATTCCTCATTTTTGGAAAAATGTATCATCTATTATTTCTTCAAATGCCTTTTTCTTTTGGTGGTGGGGGGGGGGTTTGAGGCAGAGTCTTGCTTTTGTAGTTCAGGCTGGCCCTGAGCTCAGCCTTAAACTCACAGCAATCCTCCTGCCTCTGCCTCCCAAGTGCTGGGATTGCAGGTGTGAGCCACCACACCCGGCACTATGGTATGTGGTACTGACTGCTGGTGGGTGTGAGTCTCCATGCCCGACATTATTGTATATGGTTACTGGGGATCGAAGCAAGGCCCTTGCACTTACAAGGCAGGTGCTGGAACCACTGAGCTAAATGCCCAGTCCCCACAAATGCTTTTTTCTTCTTCGGGGACTCTATTACATATCTCTTTGGCTACTACAAACTATTCCATAGTTCACTGGTGTTCTTTTCATTTTCTTCTTTCTTCTTTATGTTTCACTTTGGGCACTTTCTATTGTTGTATCTTCAAGTTTACTAATCTTTTATTCTGCCATTAATTCTATACAGCAAATCCTTCAATGCTGAGTCTTTTATAATATCTTTAATTTTTCTTTTTAACATATCAAACAATTAAAATAATTAATGTGTTTGTTTACTATACTATGATGTATGTAGGTTGTGCATCAGTTTTAACCAATTAATCATTCTGTTACTGACTGTACTTTTCTGTCTTTTTTCATGCTTGGTTATCTTTTACTGGATGTCCCACAATGTAGATTTTAACTGCTAGCTACTGAATATTTTTTGCATTCCTATAACTTTTCACTTGATTTTTCTCAGATGCAGCTACTTACACAGTTTCATCCTCTTGACTCTTATGATTTTTAGGCAGTTCTGGAATGCAGCTCAGGCTATGGCTAATACATTATTTCCTGCCACTGAGCAAAACTTTTCTGAGTAGTCTACTCAGTGCCCTGTGAACTATGAGACTTTACAGATAAGTTGATGGGATCAAGAACTATTTCTGGTCCTGTGTGTCAGGCTCTATTCCTAAGAATTTTCACTAAATAGTACTTTGTTGAATACCTCAAGAGGACCCTCTATAGATGTTTGTGAGTTTTTCTTCTATTAGTTGTTGGTTCTTTGGTACTTCATCCTATAAATTCTAGCCACAAATGTGTTCCTGGATTCTCAGGTTCATTTCTTTAAATTAGGGAATCTGTTGGCTCAACCTAAATTCCCTTTTCCAGAACTAGTTCTGAAAACTTTCAAGGTAGGAAGCTGAAAAATTAACACTGGGCTCAATTTATTTGTTTCTCCTCTCTCAGAGATCACTGGTTAGAGGCCTAGTTTTTGGTGGTTTGAAAACGGTTTACTATATTTTGATTTTTAAAACAATGTTTCAGGTGAAAATATGAATTCAGTCCCTGTTAGGTGAAATGAGAAGATGTCCTGAATTTGTATTTTTACTTAGAAAATAGAACTCAAAATGAAGTGCTGACAGATAATAATAATTGAGTAACAGAGGAAAAGAGATATAAATAACTTCCTGATGTTCAGCTCTGTTTAGCAAAACAAGCCTTATCTTATCTTACAAGCCTTATCATTTAGACACAATCAACATCACTTATGAATTGTCTGGAAAGCTTAATTCTACATAGGAAGCTGTGGATGTCCTCTGATGAGTACTTAAAACTTTTACCAATGGGATTCAGTGTTATTAGTCTTAGAGAAAAGTAAGATTGTGGCAAGGTTGTTAAGCACAGGGACTGGAATATTGCTTCATTTTCAAGTACTGTGTAAGTGACACAACCTTCGTATCTTTTCTGAATTAAGATCTACAATTAAAATTGGCAAGTTTCCCCTAGTAACACGCTAGCCTCAAGAGGTGAGTAAGAAGAAAAGAGCATTATCTGGGATGAAGCTGGGA
Organism: Petromus typicus; assembly: GCA_004026965.1. Taxonomy (NCBI): domain Eukaryota; kingdom Metazoa; phylum Chordata; class Mammalia; order Rodentia; family Petromuridae; genus Petromus; species Petromus typicus. The sequence continues at coordinate 44,646 of PVIR01002652.1, forward strand.
AGAACATCTGATGCTAAAACTCATAGTGACCATATTTTTCTATCTGAGTTCTGTTCCTTTCACCCAACTTTGTTCTGGGGTGAGAAATCTTACATTATCTCAGGTGAGCAGTCAAAAGGCTCCCACTTCATACGTTGATTGTTTAAGAACCCAAACAAAACAAAATAAAACAAACCCAACCTACTTGCCTCCCATATACTAATGATGTTGAGAATCAATTACCTGCTTGAAGCAATGGACAGGCGCTGGGACTGAACATGTTTCTTTTAGGTATTTGTCCCAGGTAAAATGACCTGTAAAGGAAATAGAAATCTCTATCACAGTCAACTTCCTAAAAAAATGTTTTGGGGATATAACATATACTAAATATTAAACAATTTGCAGACTGGTTTTAAGTATAAGAAAACATTTTCTTCTTTTCCTTTTTCTCTTTGGGTCCAAAGAAGTATTAGGGTGAAGAATCTAGGTGACCTGAGTGATTCTTCTGATGTTTTAAAATCATGGTCTCAAAATAACCTAAGACAGTAGTGGTGAATCTACACTACAGGTGCCACAATGGGCTATTTGTATCATTGAAGGTTCTGAAATGCTCACCATCAGTGACCTAAAGGGTTTTTACATTAGTCCCTAAATTGATGCAAAATGCTAGGGAAAGATACACTATTATCTCCAAAATGTGGCCAGAAAGCTCAGAAAACTGAACAGAAGAGGCAAAGAGTGAGTGGGGAGATTTCCTTTGAATAATCTGACTTCAAAAGAGGCCTTTGGTGCTGTCAAGTGACAGCTTTTAATACTCAATGTGGTTAGACCCCACCACCTCACCTTATAAAGAATGAAGGAAAAGCTACCTGGAAAGAAGAGGTAAGAAGATTTGGGGAATGGGAAGCCAGGTAAATGAGATTATAGTTGAGTTCTCACTCTTAAAACTGGCTTTCCTTTACCTATCTCAATCTTACTATTCTCCCAGCCATAGCTATAATGCTTTGATATACAAAATGACAAAGATCTGGTAATTTGGAGAAAAGTAGGATAGGGGAAACATTTCTGACGGCACTAAATAAGAACAAGTACAGTAGTGTACAGAATCTTTTAGCCTCTTGGTTTAAAGAAAAATAATGTGACAATTATGCTGGAGCCAGGAAAACACATTAAGAAACTGGCTGTTACATATAAATTTTACCACAAAAGATTACCACAAAAGATTACCAAGTTCTTCTTCATCAAAAAGTTAAATTAATTACAAATCTCCCCCTAATACCCACCTAGAGGTGACCCCATGATGGAGCAGGGAAGGTCCCAGAGACTCTCACAAGCTAAAACACTGTAGAAAACCAGCATTTCTTGAAGTTTCCTCTGTAGTGGAGCAGCACAGGGCCCCTTTGGGCCATGCAAAAAGCACTAGACACTGGGAATAAAAATGAGTCACTGAATGATGAAATCTAAGTCATTTAAAAGATGATGCCAAGACTTTACACTGTACTGGCTTTATAGCTTCTGTTTTAAAATTGGTCCCTTTCCCACCATCTTTAGCCAAATAGATCTGGCTAGATATTATAGTTCTGAAACATTTCACAAACTTGCCAGTGATTAATCATCATGAGCAGGCAGTCCATAAGGCAAATGAGATAGATATTTCCTACAGTCAAGATTTTTAAAAGTTATGAGAATTTAATAAAAGATTTCTTAGCTGAGAGGGCCCTGTATCAAGGGCTGTAAACATTTCATTCTTGTTTGCTGATAGGAAAAAAAAAATACAAATTATTATCCCATCTTTACAAGTGAAAAGTTAAGTCAAATAAGACTTGGATTCACTGAACTGAGACTTTTAAACTCTAGCATTTAGAATAGCACGCCCAATAGAACTTTCTGTGGTGAAACAGATGTTCTGTATATTGTGTTGTTTATTAAGATAGCCATTAGCCATATATAATTACTGAACATCTTAAATGTGGCTGATGTAAGAAATCAAATTTTAAATTTATTTTAAGTAACTTAAGTATCGGTGTATGGCTAGTAACTAATATTTTAGGCAGCACAGTTCTTAAGGTCTGGTCAACCCTAGGTAATTGCTTGTATTAGCTTGAGTTCTGACTAAAAGCACCCTGAAGACCTTGGTTTTAAGAATGAGAGCAGTGTTAGGGATACCATAATAACTAAAAACATTAATTGCAGTTCTCTCTTATACATATAAACCATGGTAATCAATTACTGTAAGATACTACATAAGATCTTACTATAAGATACACAGATGAGAAACTTCAGACCTTCTACCACTTAGAAAACCCTGTTTAGAAAACCCTGTATTACAAACTCAATGAAAAATAATTGTTGCAAAAAGTAGTCCACTAACAATGATGGTTGACTGCTTGAGCCATATCTAGATTAGTATTTTTCTTATACTTGATCACTTGGACCATCTAAAGCTTGGTCCTTTTTTATTAGGTAAATTGCAAAAATAAGGAAAATTTTTTGACTCAATAAGGACACCTGAATGACTACTATCATGCTCATCAAGAAGGCAGACAACATATGTCTTCTACATCTGTAAGCACTAAAATAACCATGAAAGAAATTACAGGCAAAACAGGGTATAGATTGGAAGGGGGATGGGGAAAAGGAAGTAAGAAGATTTAAGATATACCTACAATAATGCAAACATTTTATGTTACAAGCTAAGAATAATAAAACAAGAATGAAAATAGGGAAGAGGGATTTAGAGAAAGAGGGAGTGAGTGGGCAAGGGAAGAAGATTTTAAAAAAGAGATAAACTGTGTTATGTGCATATATTTTCTTCCCAAGCTGAATGTAAACCTACTGTACTGAAAATATGTACTAATAAAAAAAGTAAAAAACTATTTAATGACAGAAAAAGAACTGGCTAAAGTAAAAATTTTATGCTTTTGTATGCCACAGTCAATATCACAGGGACTAAACTCTGCCATTAGAGTGTAATGGCTGCTGCAGAATACATGTAAATGAATAACCATAGCTGTGTTTATTTAAAGTTTATTGGCAAAAATAGGCAGCAGGCTAGATTTAGCCCTCTAATAGTAGTCAGCCAACCTATTGTCTAAATCATTGATTCTCAAACCATACTTACAGTTTTTCTCTCTTCTTTAAACAAAGTTCAGAACCTCACCTTCATATGATATATATATATATGATTTCTTTGGTAATTCTGCTTAAGTTTGCATCTAGAAGCTATTAGTGAGATTGAAAAACTGTGCTATTTGGAAGCCAGATGTTGTTTAAACTCTTGATTCTACATCTGTCTTGAGTAAAACTACTTAATGCTTCCATGCATTAGTTTACTCATCTCAAAAATGGAGATGTCTCTCTCTTAAAGTTGTACATAATTATTCATTCAATAAATATTTACATGCCTTCTCAGTGCAAAGAACTGTTAGGGAAACAGTTAAACATAGTTCCTAACTCACAGAGCTTTCAATCTAGGCACAGCAGATTATTAGATAAGTATTAACACAAACAATCTGTTATAACTTTATAAATTTAAAATAATGAGGTGGAACAGATGCTTTGAGAATGTAGTATAGGGAAACTGTTCTATAGTTAGGATCAGGGATTACTGTCAAGATTAGTACTATTGACTAACACAGGTATGATTTATCATTTAAACCATACATACTGTGAGTGTCTTCAATTTTTAAACTTAATTTAAAACATCTAACTATAAAACTATATTTTCTATGTTCTCATTTATTTATTCCAATGGCTGTTTAAAGAGTATTCTTTATGTGCCAGGTGGTAAAACAAGGAGTCCCTTCCCTAATGGAATTTACATTTTGGTATATGACAAGATATAACACATAAACAAACAAAGAAACTACTAAAAGGAACTTGAAGGGAATAAAATGAGGTGATGTGATAAGAGACTGAAAGCTATCTTAATGAAGTTATAGACAAAATTATTTAAGTTGAGACCTGGCAGATGAGAAAAAGCCAGTTATCTCATTTATATTACTGAGGCTGGGGATTTAGCTCAGTGGTTCCAGCACTGGCCTGATTTACAATACTGGGTTATAAATGTGTTTAATAAATTCATTAATTTATTATTAAAGATACTTACCATGACATAAAATTATCTTCATAATATTAAAAGATTCAAAAAATGTTAAGTATAAGAAGCTATCTAGTTGAATTTATAAATTCTTTTTACTATTTACTCATTCACCAAATATTTACTGAACATCTACTATATGCCAAGCCTAGTTTTTAGCACTGAGGATATATAGTAAAGAATCATAAAGCCAAAGATTTTGCCCACATGGAGCATACTTTTAAGACAATTTTCTTAGGGAAAATTCCAGAGAATGTGATTAGACAAGAGTGTGCCTACTTTAGATTTTGATACATTACTGCTGACATATCCTCTAGAAGGAGTATACACATCTGTATTCTTATCAAAAGTACTTAAGAGTGTTTCCCATGTCTCTGCTAAAATTGTGTTTTAAAATCTCTACAATGTTGATAAATCTTTTGGTGAAAAATTAAATACCATTATGCTTTTATTTGTAGTTTTAATGAATTTAAAAATCTTTTTTTCTTTTTAGGTTTTTTTTTGAGACAGGGTCTCGCTTTGTGGTTCAGGCTGGCCCTGAGCTCAGCCTCCAACTCACATCACAGCAATCCTGCTGCCTCTGCCTCCCGAGTGCTGGGATTACAGGTGTGAGCCACCATGCCCCCGGCACTGTGGTATGTGGAACTAGTTGCTGCTGGGCATGAGTCTCCACGCCCAGTATGGAATGTGGTTAACCGGGGACTGAACCCGGATCCTTATGCTTGCAAGACAGGTGCCAGAACCACTGAGCTAACTTCCCGGCCCGAATTTAAAAATCTTTTGAGGCTTATAGAGTTAATTTATTTTTGTACTAACATAATTTTTGTTTTCTTACAGATTCTAAGAGGTCTTTCTAAATTAAGAATATTATTCCTGTTGATCAGATATGGTGGAGATATCTGTCTCTGGCAGGGCTTACCTTTAGGTTTCTCAGCCTTTTCTGGTTTCTATACCATGCTTTCTTCACTTCGATATTACAAAAAATTAGCTCATGCTTTCTTTTAGGACCTCTCTGGTTTCTTTTTTAATATTTAAAGGTTTGATTTATTTGAAACTTATTTTAGAAAAAAATTAGGCACAGATCTGGCTTTCCCTTTTTATCTTTATTCAGTAAATGTGCTCAAAGCTCATCTACTGAATGGGCCATCTTCCCCCTACTGATCTGAAATATCATTTTGATCTTACATTAATTTCCTATATATTCTTAGATTTTTTTTCACTTCATTCTGCTCCTCTTATTGTTGTCTATTCCAGAACTGGAGCACTCTGTTTCACATAATTTCATAATTTAAATATCTATTGCAGTAAGTATTTCCAAGAGACCTAGTTTCAATATTATGCTTTCTAGGTACTTGACAGATTATTAATAAATTATGGTATACCTCATACTAATAAAAACAAGTTATTCTAAAATAACTTGGCAAAGGCAAGGTTGTAGGACACAATTGTTCATTCTCAAAACATTGTCAATGTCCTTTAAAATCATAGCTACTTTTATTTTTAATGTTTTAATTTTTTATTTTTCTGAGACAGAGTCTTACTTTGTAGCTCAGGTTGGTCCTGAGCTCACCCTCAAACTCAAAGTAATCCTCCTGCCTCTGTCTCCCGAGTGCTGGGATTAACAGGCATGAGCCACCACGCCCAGCACTCTGGTATGTGGTACTTGTTGCTGATGGGAGTGAGTTACACCTAGCATTGTTGTATGTGGTTACCATGGATCAAATCCTGGCCTTTGAGCTTGCAAGGCAGGTGCCAGAACCACTGAGGTAAACCCCTGGCCCATCACAGCTGTTTTTAAATGACTCATCTAAAATAAAACATCAAAGCAGAATGAAATTTCAGAAAACATATAACAGGAATTGAATTATATTACTAGTCCCTTTAACAAATAGAACCTCTGGTCACAAACTTACTTCTTCTATGATTTTGTTTGCAAACTGAATTGAAGAAGAACTGAGTCAAATTTTCCCATAAGGTCAACAATGAACCTACCTGAATTTGATTCAGTTTTGTCCAATTCAGTTTATGATCAGAACTGTGGAAAGAATTATGTTTGTGAACCAAGGTACCATTGTATATCATGAGATAAAGTAAAGAGCTTTGAAAAACCCTGGCTAACAAGGGAGGTTTCAAGTAGAAGCTCAGCACATGGTATGCTTGCAACAGTTTCAGTAGTATACATTTCTACCATCTGGAGTTTGGTTTTAAAAAATGTATGCTTGTAAGAGTACAAGTGATTTAATGTGCTCAGTCTGTCATCAAATGCCTCAAGGTTGGAGCAGAAGGTTGGGACAAAAAGTTTCAACTATGATATTGCTTAGTAACATTCCCAAGTAGCTTTCTCTTTGAAAAAGAAAAAAGACGAAAGAGATATGTCACATAAGGTATATTTTACTTAATAAAGATAAAGCATCTAGGAAAGTTTAGTGTTCTTTTCAGGCCCCAGAAAGAAGTTTAGGTAAGAGAAAAAATCAAAGACTCTGAAGGATTCATGCAGATATCCAGAAATGGGGAAGATTTTGATTTGGGAGGCTTCACCGACACAGAATCACTATATTTAAGCTAGAAAGACTTAAGAGTTTCTCAAAATAAATTTTTAGCTTTCTTAACCTCATATCTTTTATCACCTGTACCCAGTGACTGACATTTAGCAAAAATGCTGCATAACCTTATGACTTTTTCTGTCTTCCAAGAACAAATCCTACTATTTATCTATCTTCTGTAATATACAAATGGCATATCCTGTTCATTTCTTTATTTTTGTACTCATCACATTATCACCATAATTGGTTATGTAAACTCCTTATGGTTAAGGGATATCTTTTACTCCTTTAAAAATCTTTACTGTTTAACATAGTGCCTGCAACTTAACAGAGGCTCAGTAAAGGTTTCTGAGTAGCCAGGAGTGGTGGTGCATACCTGCAATTCTACGGTAGGTTGAGCAGAAGGGACTCATGAATTCGAGGCTAGCCTGGGCTACACAGCAAGTCCCAGGCCAGCCTGGACTATAGATAGATATCCTGTTTCCAAAAAAAAAAAAAAAAGTTTTAGAATGAATGAAAAGAAGAAAAGCAGCAAACAGGTAACAGTTCTACTTTCCTATACTAGTAACCTCCATATAGGGTATTAAGTTTGGGAGCTATACTTTGAGAAATATAAAACAAACCAAAGTTTAAATGATGATGTTAGGGTAAAGAGACCCAAAACTATTTCACCTGAGGAACAACTGAAGCAGTAGTTCATTAACTTTGGGGATGAATAAGAAAACTAAGTCTCAGTGTCATTTTCTTACCAATCCAACAACTACTCACAGTAGTGTCCCATGTGCTAGAGATACGATGGTCAAAATACTGTCTTTTCCCAAACAGAGTTTCAGTCCAGTAAGGAGCAGAGGTTAAATGTAGTATCTTGTAGTAAAGGTTATAGTTGGAGAAGTAGAGGGTGCTTTAGGAGTGAAAGGTTTGTGGAAGGCTTTCTAAAGAAGGTAAACTCAGCCTTTAAGAAAAGGATAAAAGGATAAGCGGGACTCAAAAAGAAAGGTTACTTGGGCTCAGCAGTTGTGGAATCTGCCTTGCAAGTGCAAGGTTCTGAGTTCAATTCCTGGTGACCGCACACCACAATGCTGGGCGTGGTGAGGAAAAGTAGTTTTAAATAGTGGATATTTTTGTGTGACTGATGCTTGGGGTTTAAAAGACAAATAGTTTCAAAAAGTGTTTGCATATAGAGACAGTATTAAGGTATAAGAGCATCCCATATACAGAATTACACTATGTTAATGAGAAGCAGTAGAGAGAGGTTTGGGGTACAGTCATCCTGGTCACAGAATGGACAGGAAGGAAGTAAGACAAGAGGCTGGATGACTAGAAGATATGCCAGTAAGCCAGGTATGAGACAACTGTGACTTGAACTAGTAAAGTGTTAGAATGACAATGAGAAGGTACTCCTTGGAATTATTTTCTAATAAACAGAGGCCAATGAATAAAAACAGGCTAAACATGTTCTGTATGGTCTTGAAAGAATGTGGCTAATAAAAAGAAACACATTTTGGCCCAATAAAGCATCTGCCCGATATGAAGCAATTTATCTGAGGAGGTTGTACATCCTTAACAACCTGAAGTATTCAAAACATTTTATAAGAAATTCAAAATGTCAGATTTTGAAAAACTAGACCGGGGACACAAGATTTTTTCCCCCTAATTCTGAGACTGGTTTCACCAATCTACTGAATTTTATGCCAGTGTGATACCTGAGGTCACCCTCTATGCTCAAGGGGAAAAATAAAATATGCAGGACTAAGTTATATCAGAAGATATGCCTGTGTTACCAACTGTCTCATGAGGAAAATTAAGCTTTCAAATTTTAACATCACTTGCCAAGGTATAATTTATGTAAATTGAGTATCCATATTTCAAAACTCCTTGTCCACAAACAGATTTACAACATAACTAAAGTTGTGACTAAATTGTGACTGTTATTATTATTCATACTAGCAGCAAAAATACAGCAACTATCACACTCAGTATCTTTTATGTGCCTGCCTGATACCAGACTAGCTCAGTATTTCCTATTTTTAAGTAGGTTTTATGCTTATTTTAAAGGTGAGGAAATTAATTCAGAAAGATTAAGTAATTTGACAGAAGTTACTAAAACTCATAATTGGGGAATATGAATTTGAACCAAATGCTGACAGACTCCTTTTTTCCACTACGTTACCACCATATATTTGAGGTAAGTTTTAAAGAATAATAAAAATAACTATCATTTGTTTACAAAGGCCAGGTACATTTACCTGCATTATTTCATTTCAATCATTTCTTCAGCTCACATTCATAATGCTTTATTTTAAGAAAGTCAAAAGATTTTACTTAAAGTAAGCCTGTAGTTGCTGAGCATACAGTTGCTGAACAAAATGAAAATCATAATATTCTTCTATAGTTGAAAACTATTTGAGAGACTTGAAAATGTTTTCAGATTTGTTACCTCATATAATCTTTATAACTCTATGAAGTAAGAAGGGATTATTATCCCTATTTTCCTAATCAGAAAGTTAAAGATCACAGTCACAAAGTTAATAAGTGAAAAGAGTTGGTTCTCAATGAACCTAAGAGTTTTGACTTTTCATCTCGTGTACTACCACCTTATTTTACTACCAACAGGCAGTGAAAAGTACTATCATAGGAAGAAAAAGCAAATATACAATAATACTAACAGAGCTGATCACATGAAATTGCAGTAACAAAATATACCAAAATACTGAACAAAAAATTGATAAAGGTATCAGGACATCAACATTTATATAACACATAGAAGGATTCTAGAGACTCTAAGACATTAGGAATGATGTTATGTAAAAATTCTGAAAGTTGACTAAGAAATATTAGTTTTATTCCTCAAATTTGAGTCCTAAAATACACTAAACAGGGGTGAAAACCAAATGCAAATTAAAACCAACAAATAATTTGATAACATTTTAATGTTTTGATTTTTATTTTGTTCATAAATTTTAGAAAATTTTTAGGTTTTATCTCAATTAAATTTATCTTATGAGTAATATCTTCTGGGAAAATTCCACTGAACTCCATTTATACAGTCAGATTTTGTTTTAGTTTTGGATTTAGTGAATTATGAGTTAGCATATGGTGGGGTGGAGGGAAGGAGAGGACTGGGAGGAAAAAAGACATCAAGATATATCATATACTAGTACAGATTCCCTTTGATGAATGTGATCATTATGTATATTTAAAATGAACCAATAAAATTAAAAAAAGAATTAAGAGTTGGTTCATTTTCCTTTCTTGGCTTATTGTGATTATTAATTCTGATATGTCAACTTTATTGGATTAAGAAGTGCCTAGCAAATTAGTACAGGATGCTCCTGGATGTGTTGAGGTTATAAAGAGATGGTCTTGGACACTATGTATGGTCTTTCATCTACTCCTTTCTAGAACTATTCCTCTGTCTTGCTTCCTGGCTGCCATGAACTAAGCAACTTTGTCCTGCTATGCCTTTTCCCATAAGGTTTCTGGCTTGGAGCCTGCTTTACATGTATTGGATTTCCAAAAACTGTGAGTTAAATTGAACCTTTCTTCCTTTAAACTGTGGGTGTTGGGTATTGTATATCAGTGATGGGAAAACTGGTTAACCCAGTACACTTGGTCAATGGCTGACTGATAAGTAGGCTTGACATGATAGCTGAGGTGAGTTACTAGGCTAATTGGGCAAAGGGGCACAAGCTTCTCTGGTTTATGAATAGAGACACATTGAATTCTTTTCCTAGTGGAGCAAAACTGGTTACAATGTAATCCCTGCTCTAATAATTCTCCTTATTTAATAGAAACAAGAAAAACATCTTACCTAGCTCCAGGATGTCAGTAGTTTCTATTAAAGAAAAAAATGTTATAGTATAGGTCATCATGACAAACATACCAAAATGACAGAATGGTGAAATAGGGGTTTGAAATTTTGTGTGGTCCAATTATTTCCTTTTAAAAAACTGAGTTTATTAATAGTTGTGGTAATATACCACCCAACTCTGGCCTTCTTTTGGAGCCTGAACTAGTAAAAACTATGGAAATCCAGAGAGACTAAGCAACTGTGCCAAAAGCTGTAAAGGTAAATTGAAGTTGTTTACGCCCAGAATCTAGGTTTCCTGATTTTCAGCACAAAGGAAGGTACACTGCATTTGACAGACATCTCTATAAATGACAGCATTTGCTTAGCTTTAACCAGTGAATGATTTGTAAATTTAGACCTATAAGAACAAATGCTTTATGGGAAAAATGTCAAAATTTTCTTCACACTAAATTGCCTTTTTCTTACCTTGATACTGGGGTGCACACTCTGATCGGGGACCATATTTATGTTTTTTAACGTCACTCCAGTCTATTGTGTCAGGAAGAGAGAAAATAGTTATTTGGAAAGAAAACATAAGATTTGATACGTTTTCAATTTGGCAGTATTTGTTAATATTTTTTTATAAAATAATCCAAATACAGAAAAGGATTATTGTTCCTAAGTGTTCAAAACAGAAGACTGATTAAGATTTAATCATATAATCACTAGGCAAAGTATTTTGCAGTTGTTATATTTTTACAAAGGCTAAAGAGAAAATGGAAAAATGATGAAGTTATAATATTACACGTAAAACATGGCAACAAAAATTGTATTCATAGAATGGTCAAAATTAAGTAAAAAACTACACAAAAAAAGAGCCCCTTTGTAGGTTAACTGTGCTTTCTAAAATTGTACTGAAGTCCTTCCTCCCAGTATTTCAGAATGCAGCTGTATTTGGAGATAGAATCTAAACCGAGGTAATTAAATTAAAATGAGGTCATTAGGGCGGGCCCTAAACCAATAAGACTAGTATCCTTATAAGATGAGGAAATTTGGATACAGGGCTAGAGAAAAGATAACATAAAAACAGAAGGAGTTGGCCATTTGTTTACCAAGGACAAGAGGCCTCACAAGAGAACAATACGGCTAACATTATGGTCTTGGACATTTACTCTCCAGAAGTGTGAGAAAATAAATTTCTGTTGTATAAACCATCAAGTTCCTGGTTGTCATAACATCCCTAACAAACTATTGCAATCTCTGAAAATTATCAGAAAAAAAAGAAAGAATATATAAGAATATATAATAGAATATATAAGAATATATAAGCAACAAGTTGTCTTTGTGATAGTACTAGGTTCTTCCTCTCCATTTTTAAATCTTATATACATTCAAATACATGCTTCACAGAGAAAATATTACTTCTGTAACAGGAATGTATTTTCTTTCTTTGAATATTAGATTCGTCCATTAACTATCACTTTTTTACCATGAATCACTCATCAGGATTTTAGCTCCAAGCGCTCACTAGTGCTAAAAAAAAAAAAACAACCCAGTTTACTGTTGCACTTTTAAACTCACAGTTCAATTCTCAAATGTCGTTTTATACTACTCAGAAATTACACACTTCTCCTTGTTTTGTTTTTCCACTTTCCAAAATTTATTTTTTTCCTCACCCATGTCTCTCTCTTCAAATTCCAATTATTCATTCTCTACTGTCTCTTAAAAGAAGACCTTTAATTCAAGATTCAATTAGAAACAAATAAGGGTAGGAACATTTCCACTCATTCACAAAAGTAGAGACTTTACCTTGTTTAGTGGTGTATTGCCAGGGTACATTGTACAACAGTAACTCAATATTGGGTGAATGACTTAATCTGCTCATATATTCTTTTTGTTACTGTGGATGAAGTATCTGATCATATCAAAAGCGAACTCTCCACGTGTGTTCCAAATCTCATCATCTTTATCCTTTCAAGGGCTTTGCAAATATCTCTTTAAACAGGTCATCTACACCAGCATTTTTAGTATTCATTATTTCCTATCAAAAATGTAATCAAACCGCTCTTTCTATCTTTCAGATTCCCACACTAATCCTTCCTTTTATATAAAGCTTAAAGAATTATCTACAGTTATTGTCTTAAAACTACTTCATATTACTTCATCATTCAAATAGAGACTTTCTGCTCATCATTCTATTCAGATTGTTCCAAAATTCACTTTTCAGGATTGGCATCTTCTTGGAATTCCATAATCACATACACAACTACTAAACACAACACACCCTTAGACAACCTGTTTCTACTTTTGTCTTCTTCCATTCAGTAAGTGGTACTTCCACTGCCTAGTGGAGTGCAAGCTACTAGTGGTTGGCAACACAGTCTTCCACACTAAGGCGGAGCTAGCCATAGCTACTGCTGAGCAGTCAGTCTGCCAGCAGCTCAGACAAACACTGAGCACCCAATATAGTATCATTCCCCATGGTAAACAGTCAGCTACTTGGTAGCAGATTGATTACACTGAACCACTTCTATCATGAAAGAGCAAGGTATTGTCCTTCCTGGAACAAACACAACTCTGGATATGGATTTCATGTTTCTGTTTCTGCCAAAACTACCATCTGCAGATTTACAGAATACCTTATTTACCATCAGAGTATTCAATACACTATTGCTTCTGAACAGGGAACTCACTTCATAGTCAAAGAATTGCAGCAATGGGCTCATGTTCATGAATTCATTGATCTTACTATGTTTCATACCATCCTAAGGCATCTGATTTGACAGAGCAGTTGAATAGCCTTTCGAAGATTAAATTACAGAGCTAGCTAGGTGGTAATACTTTGTAAATTTGGGGCAAGGTTGTCCAGAGGCTGTACATACTCTGAATTAATGTAATATATGGTACTATTTTTCTGAGAGGATTCACAGGTTCAGGAATCAAGGGGTAGAAATAGGAATAATATCACTCTCCATTATACCTAGTGACCCACTAGTAAGATCTGTTTTCTGTTCCCATGAATTTATTTTCTGCTACCCCAGAGGTTTTATTTTAAAGGAAGTAAAGTTTAGGCTAGGAAAATGATTCCCCTGAACTAAGAACATTACCCACCCACTTTGGGGTCCCAATGTTTATGAGCTGACAGGCCAAGAAAAGAGTTTCATTGTCAGCTGAACTGTCTGATCAGGACAACGAAGGTATAAGTAGAACTTCTCCACAATAAAGAAATGTTATCTCTGGAACACAGATGATTGCTTAGAGTGTCTCTTAGAATTACTGTGTACTGTCACTTAGGTCAATGAAAAACTAAACAACTCAATCCAGGGAAGATTACAAATACCCCAGATACTTCAAGGATGAAGGGCTATGTCACCCAATGAGGTAAAGAAATACAACCAAATACAGTTCATAGGGAAGGCAAGGGGAACATAGAATAGATAGTGGAATAAGGTATCTATAGATATTAATTATAAACTTTTGACCACTTATAGAAACAAGGAGTATAATGAATATGAATATTTCCCCCTTATTTTGTTATGAATATTTATGCATATGTATACATTTATTAAGTAAGTTGCTTTTTTCCCTCATTTTTATGAAACTCACTTCTCCTTCTGGGGAAGTAACCAGCATATTTTTGGGTTGCATGCAGAAAAGGTATACATCTAGGACAGAATTGTGACTTAGCTTCTATTTCACTTCAAGATCAAAAATGGTTTAAGGAGATGCATATGGGTGCCAAGTTGAATATGGACAGACTTGTGAGGGTTACTTTTATGTATCAGTTTGACTGGGTTAAAGGATACCCAGCTAGCTGGTAAATATTAGTTGGCTGTGTGTTTTTGGAAGAAACTGACACTTGAATGAGTAGATTAAATGAAACTCACTGTCACCAATGTGGGTGAGCATCATTCAACAAATGGAGGGTTCAAACAAAACACAGAGGAGGAGGACACATTTTCTCTTGCTTTTTGAGATGGAACATTCATCTTTTGCTCTCTTTGGACATGGTTCCTGGTTCTTGAACCTCAGTCTCTAGTGTTTATACTACTGCTCTTCCCCTAACCCTTTCACTGTTTAGCCCTTTGGCCTTGGAGCCAGAGTTGCACCATCAGCTCTGTAGTTTTCAGGTCTTTGGACTCCTCTGAATTATATGATCAGCTTATAGACAGTACACTAAGGGACTTCTCAGGTCCATTTCCATAATAAATTTCCTGTCTATTATGTGTCTACCTACCTATGTATTTATCTATCCATCCGTCTGCCCATCTATCTATCTGTCTGTCTGTCGTCTTCCATTGTTTCTGTCTCACTGGACAATTCTTTTTTTTTTTTTTTAGGTTTTTTGAGACAGGGTCTCGCTTTGTGGTTCAGGCTGGCCCTGAGCTCAGCCTCAAACTCACATTACAATCCTACTGCCTCTGCCTCCCGAGTGCTGGGATTACAGGCGTGAGCCACCACGCCCGGCACTGTGCTATGTGGTGCTGGTTGCTGCTGAGTGTGGGTCTCCACACCCAGTATTATTATGTGGTTACTGGGGAATTGAACCCGGGTCCTTGCGCTTGCAAGACAGGCGCCGGAACCACTGAGCTAACTCCCCGGCCCCTCACTGGACAATTCTAACAGCATCAAAATGAGCATTCTCAAACATAACAGAGATCATATTTCTTTGTTCAAGGACTT
The DNA here is from genome assembly GCA_004026965.1 of Petromus typicus. Classification (NCBI taxonomy): domain Eukaryota; kingdom Metazoa; phylum Chordata; class Mammalia; order Rodentia; family Petromuridae; genus Petromus; species Petromus typicus. The sequence continues at coordinate 59,740 of PVIR01002652.1, forward strand.
CCAGCAGCTTTCTCCTCGGTTAAGGATACTTTACAAAACCACCCAGGATCCAGCTCTTGCTATTTCTCTGACATTGTACTTTCCCCCTTTCCAATACACTGCAGTGATACAGACTAATATCCCGCTCCAAGTTTGCCTTCTCTCCTGGTTCCTATATCCCCTACTTGGATAGTTTTATTTCATGTCTGTTCCTTTCTAGGTCACCACTAAACATTATAAATTAAATTAGGCTTAAAAGTTACTAATAAATAGATATTAAAGGATCACAGTTAAATTAAAAAATTTTCACAATTATTTTTATAATTAGAAAGGATGTGTTCTTTAAAATTAAACAAATAGCTGGTGTGTAGCTCATGCCTATAATCATAGTACTCAGGCAAGCAGTGGCAGAAGGACTGCTGTAAGTTTGAGGCTAGTTTGGGCTACATAATGAGTTCAGGGCCAGCCTGAACTACAAGCAAGACACTGTCTCAAAAAACTAAAAAAAAAAAAAAAAAAAAAAAAAAAAAAAAAAAAAAAAAAAAAAAAAAAAAAAAAAAAAAAAAAAAAAAAAAAAAAAAAAAAAAAAAAAAATTTAAACATATATATTTCACTTACACATAAGTTTTTGAGACTATATCAGTTAGGAGGCACTGCCAATACATAAAAATCTGGCTCAAGGAAGCAGCAAGATCATCAATAAAACAATATTTAAAAGCAACCAATGGAATTTAGCAAAAAAAACCCAAAAAACAAAAACAAAACTCTAGTAGAGAAATACAAAATCTAAATTCAATGCAAAAGGAAAAAAACAAAATAAGTGGCATCAAATGAGTTCAGTTCAAACAAGGAAAAGGGAACTTCTTAGTTTCTCCTCCTGTGTTCTGGGATTACAGGCATGAATGACCACATCCACCACTGTGGTATGTGGTGCTGATTGCTGCTGGGCGTGAGTGACCATGCCTGGCATTGTTGTATGTGGTTACTGGGGACTGAACCCAGGCCCTTGTGCTTTCAAGGAAGCTGCCAGAACGACTGAGCTAAATCCTTGGCTCCCTTCAATTCTTTTTTTTTTTTTGAGACAGGGTCTCACTTTGTGGTTCAGGCTGGCCCCGAGCTCAGCCTCAAACTCATATCACAGCAATCCCCCTGCCTCTGCCTCCCAAGTGCTGGGATTACAGGTGTGAGCCACCACGCCTGGCACTGTGGTATGTGGTACTGGTTGCTGCTGAGCGTGAGTCTCCACATCCAGGATTGTATGTGGTTACCAGGGAATCGAACCCTGTTCCTTGCACTTGCAAGACAGGTGCCGGAACCACTGAGCTAAGTGCCCAGCCCCCCCTTCAATTCTTAAAGATAATATAACATGATAGTTTCAAGAAAGCAAGCAATAATAAATGTTAGAGGGGCTTTGGGGAAAAGGAACCATTTTATACTACTTATGGGAGGGTAGCCTACTATAATCAGTGTGGAGATTCCTCAAAACACTAACACTAGTTTTCATTTGACCTAGCTATTTCCTTTCTTGGCATCTTCCCAAAAGAATTAAAAGTAACATACCACAGCACTATATATATGTGTGTGTTTATAGCAGCACCATTTGTAATAGCTAAATCTTAGAAACAGCCTAAATGCCCATTAACTGACGAATGGGTAAAGAATATGTGAGTTTTTTTTTTTTTTAAATATCATGGAGTACCACTCTTACCATAAAGGATGAGCTTGAGATATTTATGGCTAAATGGATGGACCTTGAGACCATATTCTTAAGTGAAATAAATTGGATATGCATGCTTAAATATTTCACTGTTTCTATGGAGTGAGAAAATGAAGTGAAAATAAGGACTGAAGTGTGTAATAGATATTGAGGAGTAGAATAAAAATGTTCAAATGAGAAGAGGAACCAGGGAGAGAGAGGGGGAAAGGAAGAAAAGGACAAAAAAGAAGGGAAAAATGGAAACAAAGCTTTTTTATATATGAGGAAGGGGAAGAGGGGTTGAATAAAGGCAAGAAATGGGAAAAAAAAGAAGCAAGATTTCTTGTATGCAGGTTTCCTATGAACAATGATATCATTATGTATATCTAAAATGTATCAATAAGTGTTTGGCTAAAAAAACCTTCTAAGATCCTATTAAATCTTGGAATTCTGTTTTACTAAGAAAATAATATCAGGGGCTAAGGCAGTAGTAATGTATGTATATCTTTGTGTGTATATATTTGTGTTTCACTGAGCATATGTGTCTACCCTGCCTGATTATGAACTATTTATCAACATGGATTATATAATAGTCTCCTTTGTATTGCTCATATCTGCATCAATGAAATGAATGAAGGAAGGAATACAATAGTGGATCACTTCCTATGATATGTTGTTCAATTTGACCTTCATATTCCATTTCTAACATATTGTTTTCAAAATAACTCTCTAAAGTCTTTATAGCCTTATTGCAATTACAATTATTCAAGCTTCAAGCAAAAATTCTTTCACGATATACATACATTCCAGACCCATGTTATGTTATAAGAATTAAAAAAATAACAAGGCATGCTTTTTTCAGTGTAGAAGAAATACACACACACACACACACACACACACACACACACACACAGATGATAAAGTGTATGGTGTTATATTAAAAGGAAGGCGATCCAGAAGGAAGAAATAAGGAGAAGAGCCAGTTTTCCCTGGGAAGGTGGCAGGAAGACAAGAGTTTTAAAAAAAGATAAAATTTAAATTGAATACTGAGGACTTTAGGATGATGTAATAAAAGCTATAGAATGCAAAGGGAATAATGTATTGAAAAAAATGATGATATTTTCTTATGTTAGAGCTGCTCACTCTAATAGTGAAAATAAGGAAAGGAGAGATTGAGGGAGGAAATTATGTGGGGAAAGGAAGGGATTAAAAAATACTCAAAAGATGAACATAAACACCATATACTGCAAACACATACTAAATAAATAAAATGAAATAACTTGGAAAGCTATGGTTGAAGGCAGGTATTTTCTCCCCCAAGATTTCTGATAGGTTTTTATTGTTCATAAAATTCAAGTTTAATTTAGAATCTAAGTCCTCAAATTTATGTTTCTAAAACGTTACTGTTTAAAAAAGTTACTATAAAAATAGCAATTAGTAACTTCAAGAAATGGGTGTAAATTTTAATGACTCATAAGGAAGATGATATAAAGTGTCTAGCATGATGATTAACTCAGAGAGCAAATGCATTAAATAGTAAGTTTTTCTTATTTTCCTTTATTAATCACCTCTAATACAGCCAAACTATTAAACTATTTGTAGGTATTTAAAAAGTAAAACTTTCCTGTAATCCCAGCACTTGCAAGGCAGAGGCAGGAGGATTGCTGTGAATTTGAGGCTGAGCTCAGGACCAGCCTGAACTTACAAAAGTGAGACCCTGTCTCAAAAACCAACCAACCAACCAACCAACCAAAAAAACCAACCAAACAAACAAAAACAATGACAAAAAACAAAACTTTAAACTTCTTTTCTAACTTAGAAAATTTATGCTAATGATAAAATGACATAATAGCTATGAAAAAAAGACAAAGCATTATGAGTAGTCTGTTAGTAATAAGGAACTCCTTAAACTCAGTTCTTGCTAGGTTTCTTGATTTTGTTTTTCCCAGTTTTTGAGACAGGGTCTTGCTTTGTAGTTCAGGCTGGCCCTGAGTTCACTAAGCAGCCCAGGTCAGTCTCAAACTCACAATAATCCTCCTGCTTCTCCCTCCCAAGTCTTGCTAGGTTTCTTAATCCCTTACTTCTAGGAGAACATAAAATACTTACCACTAGGCTGCATAGTCAATGGACTGAAGAACTGGTCAAAGAATTAAGAAGTGTGGGCTTTATCCTTGGACCCACCAATACTTTGCTCTGATGTCTGACAAGTCAGTTTCTCTATATGCTAATTTCTTCATCTGTAAAGTAGAGAATGGGAGAGGAAGACATAATTAATTTTGTACTAATAGCTTTAAGCATTAATAAACTGCTAAATATTAACTATAAGAAAAACAGTAGACTGCAATATATATTCTTTACTATTAGAATACTTTGCAGTTGGGCAGTACTTAAAGCAAGTACCACCAGTATAATTTAGGCCTTTATATTCATAGAAATACAGATATATATACATTTGGCCTCACATAAATACTGATTATAGTTCCAACTAACCAGGTTTAACCAAAAAACCCCAAAATACTAAAAATCCATTAATTTAGTATTGAAACTCTGACCCCCAATTTGACTTTATTTGGAGACAGGGCTTTTAAGGAGGTAATGTTTAATGAAGTCATAAAGGAAGGGAACTAATCTGATGGAAGAGACACAACAGCTTTATTTTTCCCTCTGAGAAAAAGGCCATGTAAAGATACATGGAAAGGGACCATTTATACCAAGGAGGGAAGCCTCACCCGAAACCAATCCTGCTGACACTTTGATCTCTGATGACAGAAATGGCTATTCAGTATTTGAAATATTGCTGGTGGAATAGATGTGGAATTGCATTTTTGTTTGTTTTTAAAAAATTTTTATTAAATGTAAATAGGTCCATCTAACTAGTGACTACTGCATTAGACAATACAAATCCAGAGAATGAAAAGATTCTATTATTTCTAGAAATAAATGGAAAAAAAGCTAATAAAGTTATGGAAGGATTCTCTTGAAATGTGATAAAATAACAACAATTGGTCATCCCTTGAAACAAAGAAAAATCAAAATAATTCTTTATATATTACTTTGAGTTATGTTACCATTTGTGTATTAATAATTATTAACATTACACAGCTATCACTTTTAAGTGCTTTAGCATGCCAAGTATTTCAATGACATAATCTTATTGAACCTTCATCATATAGCATGGTATTATAACATCTTTTTACTAATGAGGAAATGATAACCAGAAAGGTTGAGTAACATGCTAAAAGGTTATGGTCTGTAGAAAAGTCAAGATACAAATCTGAATGATAATGTAACTACACTGATCTCTTGTATCTATGTGGTGATCCACTCCATAAAACTCACAGAATAAATCTTTTTTTTTTTTTTTTTTTTTTTTGAGACAAGAGTCTCACTTTGTAGTTCAGGCTGGCCTTAAACTCATTATGTAGGCCAGGCCACCCTCAAACTCACAGCAATCTTCCTGCTTCTGCCTTCCCAAGGACTGGGGTTACAGGCGTAAGCCACCATGCCCAACATTTTGGTACGTGGTTATCAGTGCTAGGCTTACAGGCATGAGTCACAATACCTAGCATTCTGGTTATGTGGTTACTGGGGATCAAACTTGGGACCTTGTGCTTGTCAGGCAGTCGCCAGAACCACTAAGCTAAATCCTGACTCCACAAAATAAATCTTAAAATGCTTTAACATGAAACATTGCAGCTTAAGGAGAACTGAGTGGAGATATTCTGCTCATTTTACTATAGTAAAACCTGAAGCATTAATATTATACTTATTAGTTTGATCTATACATTGAGTATGATAAGGCATAATGTGGGATTTAAAAGATAAATCTAAATTAAATATAGGACTCTGTAACATATTAAATATTCACAGAGCATGGAATATAGAAAGGAAATAATGTAGTTTTACACGATATACAAATGGTGGGGTAGGGTACACAGAAAGAGGGAGGGAGGTATGTTTACATATGAAATAGGGAATGCAAAACAAAAAAAAGATACATCAAATGTATTTCTGAATTCTAAGAAAACAGAACTCTTTCAGTATTAGATAAACCATAGTCCTATCCCAATATGCACAGAGCTCAATAAGAGAGCTGGAAACAGAACATCTGCTCACAGAAAATAAGCAATAGGGAGGTCAGACACAGAGAAGGGACTGGTCTGGGATACACCACTGAACAGGCACTCTTTATTAGCAATTATTCCTAGTGCTTCTCGGCTGAGTCTCTGCCTTTAGCTCTCCTTCATTTACTTTTACTTCATCTGAGGATAAATGTGATGAGATGTAATATTCCTTTGGGATAATCTGCCAGAAGAGGGGGAAGGGAAGTGAACAAGGCAATCCCTTTCTCAAAGACAGCAATAAATCCTGTCTCTTCCACATAGCAGATGTGAACAAAGAAAATGAAGCAGATTTCCCTTTGGCAGTTTGTTCCTCCCCCAACTTGCTTTGTAGCAATTACACACCTCAGTGTGTACAGAGAGAAGAATCTCTGAGAACATCAATATTTCCTTTAACAAAAAAGGCAGCTAGCAATGAATGGTTACTGAAAATGCAGAGGCGCCATAAATTCCCTTTGTCTTACATTTGTTCAAAATAGACTTTGACAATGTATGTTTACCCTTTCCAGAGGTTTACATAAGTCTAATCCATAGTACAGGAGAAGATATGTTTTTTAGAATTTTTCTGGTTCCTATTCCTTAAATACAGAAGTTTAGTGGTTCCAATAGTGTCCTATAGTATTACTAGGTTTTCTGATATCAGGAAGTAAGTAATGTTAGGTCACCACTGTTATTATTATCATCATTTTAGTTAGTATTTAGGGTTTTTTTTGTTTTTGTTTTTGTTTTTCATTTTTAGACAGTTTCTCACTATGTTATCCAGCATGGCCTGGAACTTGCAATCTTTCTGCCTCCGGCTGCTGAGTCACTGGGATTACAGGCGAGTGCTATTGCACCTGGCCAAATTAGTATTTGGAATAAAGGAGAAGACAGTATTATATGTACTACTCTCTGTCACTTAAAACACAATGAAGATAGTTTTATGTTCAAATGTACATCCTATACTCTGACTGACACAGAAGCATAAAATCTTATCTTAAAAGCAACAAGAAAAATAAGGGATTAAAAAACAAAGGAAGTTTAATAATGAGAAGAGAAAACTCAAAGGAAACATAGGAGTTATTTGCAATTATTGGAAAACACTTACACAGGAGTTACGAAATATGCTGTATTTGATCAGTCTTACACCAAGGGAAAGGCACAGGATTAGTAAGTGAATGCTGTAGGCTTCAGTGCATCACTTATAAGAATTTTCTGGAAGTCAAAACTATACAAAAGTGTTATATTCTCAGTGAAGGAAAAGTAAGGATTTGCTATCGTTGAAAGTATGGAAGCAGAGGTAAAATAATCTCTTGATGAAGATATTAAATCATTATGAGGAAGAAGGCTGGACTGGGCAACTTTTGAAGTTTTTTGCAAACCTGAGGTTCCAAATCTGAGCCTGGGTTTCATTGCTTTGAACATGGCATAACTTTAGTTCTGCAGTAGGGATTATATACCCCTAAAATGTTTTTGCTTACATTTTCAGTGATAAAGATCCCTTCCATTTCTGACAGTGGATCTTAGATTTAGAGGAAAGGTTTTCACGTTTTTTTCTTTCTTGATAAACCTAAGGTAACTCAGCACATTTCCACTAGTAACAGTAATATCATACACTGTACCACTAAACTTTTAATAGAGGTTCTTCTTAGACAGCAAGAACTATGGTTTAAATCTAAAACTTTCCCCAGAAGTCTCATTATGTTCAGAGGAAGGGCTTTTGGTAGGTGGTTGGATCACGAGGGTGCTATTTGCATCAATGGATTCAGCCACTGATGAGTTCAGTAATTGAATATGTTATTAGGAAATAGGTCCTGGTTAGAGGTGGATCACTGGTAGCATGACCAGGAAGGATGTGTTCATCTTCATAACTTTTCTTCTTGTTCTCTGCTTCCTAGTCATAATGTAATTTTTACTATAACACGTTTGTTATACAATGTGTTCTAGGAAAGCAGAGAATAATTAACTTTGTCTGAAGAGCCAGGCAAAGTTTACCAGAGATGAAGGTAAGCTACAACTGTGAGAACACAAGCAATTTACCAGAAGAATATAGTTCAAAGGTAGTAAGACATGGAAACTGACCATGTATTTGTAGACGAATTAGCCATGTGTTATAGATGGGAAGGGTTATAGTAAGCTGTGGAGATAAATGAAAGGAATTGAGAAAAGAGGTCGGAGCCAATTCATCAAAAATCTTGCTTGTCTTACAGAAAATGGCATACTGTATTATATATAGTGGACTCTGGTATCATCCCAAAGACTACATTAGGCCTTTAATGTTAAGAAATGATTTACTGATATTTTACATCTATAAAAAGATTTTAATGTTTTCCTCATAAATTTTTCCAGTGTCCATATATTTTACATACTTACACGTCTACTAAATTCTGTTAATCAAAAACTTCTGATATAGTGAAAATGGTAAAACTTAGAGGTAAAAAGATTTAAGATTATGCTTTGTAACTCAGTTACAAGATTTTGAAAGTTTCTTAGTTCATCATCATTTCTTTTTTTTTGTTTGTGTGTTTTGTTTTGTTTTTTGAGACAGGGTCTTGCTTTGTAGTTCAGGCTGGCCCTGAGCTCAGCCTCAAACTCACATCACAGCAATCCTCCTGCCTCTGCCTCCCGAGTGCTGGGATTATAGGCGTGAGCCACCATGCCCGGCACTGTGGTATGTGGTACTAGTTGCTGCTGGGCGTGAGTCTCCACACCCAGTATTGTATGTGCTTAACCAGGGAATGAACCTGGGTCCTTGCGCTTGCAAGATAGGCGCTGGAACCACTGAGCTAAATCCCCGGCCTCCCATCATTTCTATAAAACAGGTAACAATAATGCCTATATCACAAGATTATTCTGAAGACTATATGAGATAATTATGTAGAGAGTACTTTGTAAAGTTTAAAGAGCTATAGAACTGACACAAAATTTGTTAAAACTGCAGGATAAGGTGGCAAAAAGGAGAGATTTTTTTTTACTTACTTTGGGTTTTTTGTGATATATACATTTATATACAGAGTAACTATTTCTACTATGTAAAAAGTATAGGTTCTGACCTTTTCAAAATCTTGTTTTTGCATTCTAGCACTAGATAGATATACCAAATAAGAAACTGTTCTTCCTTAGAAGGATGGAGAAATCTAGAAGGAAAAAAAAAAATAGAAATGTGAACTTCTGTAGATCAAAAGAGATATATAGTGAAGTTAAGTTTTTACCAGAGAAAGTCATCAGGTTGGACATCTAGAAAAAATGTGTCAGTGGCAGCAATTTGGTTAGTTTCTGGGATTCTTCCCTTGGGTTTATGGACTCTAACCCTGACTTTATTAAAAATAGAAGAGACTTGGGCCAGGGATTTAGCTCAGTGGTTCTGGCACCTGTTTTGCAAGCGCAAGGATCTGGGTTCAGTTCCCCAGTTAACCACATACAATACTGTGTGGAGACTCATGCCCAGCAGCAATCAGTACCACATACCTCAGTGCCAGGCGTGGTGGCTCACGCCTGTAATCCCAGCACTCGGGAGGCAGAGACAGGAGGATTGCTGTGATGTGAGTTTGAGGCTGAGCTCAGGGCCAGCCTGAACTACAAAATGAGACCCTGTCTCAAAAAAAAAAAAAGGAAGAGACTCGAAGGTAGATACACAGGTTATTAAACAATGAAGGATAAACTAGAATACTATTAATTTATTATGAAAAATACAACTGCCATGTAATCTAAAATATTCAATGGTGTATGATGAGGGCCACTGATCATTAAAGATGCATCATCCAAAGAGAAATGTATGAGTTCCTAGGCAGCATGAAGCCACAGCCACAAGGGTTATTTGTATAGTTCTTATGGCCGGCCCACACAGTCCTACATAATCTGATCCCTGGCTGTCTTCCACCTCATTTCCTACAAGTTCTTACTGTATACTTGGCTTCAGCAACAGTCTTCACGCCTCTGTTGAAGGCTAACCTACTTAGGGCCTTTATATTACCTGAAATGTCCCACCCCATATTCATATGGCTGACTTATCGTTCAGATCTTGGTTTAAATTTCATCCACTCAGAGAACCTTTCCATGACTGCTCAGCTCAGCCTTCAATACCCAGACTTTCTCTGTCACATTTCTCTTTGAATTATTGACACAGCCATTAGCACCACTTAATATTTTTCTGTGTCTATTTATCTGTCTTCACCACTGGCACCTTACCTTTGCTGTTTATTCAGTAACAGATTCCCATACCTGGAACAAGGTCCATACAGAAGAAGGAATAAGTATTTAAACTGCAATGAATATATGCTAATCACAAAGAAAAAAAAGGCACAACATTTATAAATTATAGGATCAGAACAGAGTGATTACATCTGAATTTTAAAAACATTTTACTTAGAAGGCTTGTAATTAAGACCTATAAGTTGATTTCTGAGATAAAAACAGGGAAAATCTCTTAAACAAAACAAGCTGGGCATTTTAATATTTATAAATTATTTTGAGATTTAACAGGATTACTATATAAAGGTACTAAGAGAATAGGAATTGAGCAACATAATCATGAATATATTTTGCTTTTTCAAAGACTCTTTGGAATACAGTCCTCATATCTTATTAAGGAAATGCATGTACTATAAAGACAAACTCTAGCTGATTAAAAGCCATTAAAATACAAGCATTGAGATGAACAAAATACATTTTTTGGGTTTTTTTTGGTAATACTGAGAATAGAACTTAGGACCTTGTGCTTGCCAGGCAGGAGCTGAACCAGTGAGCTACATTCCTGGCCCAACAAAAGATTTTAAAACAGATGAGTACACAGCTAGTTGGCAGTAATGAAAAACAGCAAAGAGTATTACCAAAAGAAGAAACCTGGAAGAATTTCTGTAGTCTATAATCTAAGCAGAGCTTTTTGGAGAAAACCAATTGAAACTGAAAGCCTTTAATCAAATACAGACAAAAAACTGTATTTACTCCATCAGCATACTAAATAGTCCAGTTTTCCTTGAAAGATGTGATGGAAAAGTAAGGTGACCCCTAAGATTTTACAACCTATGCTACTATCACATTCTAGGCACACAAACTCTTAACTGCCATGTTGGTCACTAGGCCATTGAGCCCAAAATGTGTAGTTTTATTTTTATTACTTAAAAAATACTTTCAAACTCATGATCCTTCTGTCAGCCTACCAGAGGGTTGGTAGTATGGGCATGCAGCATCATATCCAGCTAATAAATATTTAAGGAAAAATGTTATATAATAGATATGCAAAGTAGAAAACAACTAATCATATATATATATATTTTTTTTTGAGATGGATTCTTGTTTTTAAGTTCAAGCTGGCCCTGAGCTCATATGTAGCCCAGGCGAGTCTCGAACTCAGCAATCCTCCTGCATCTGCCTCCTAAGTGCTGGGGATTACAGGTGTGAGCCACCACACCCAGTAGTATGGTATGTAGTACTGACTGCTGATGGGTGTGAGTCACCATACCCGGCATTACTGTATGTGGTTACTAGGAATTGAACTAGGGATCTTGCGCTTGCAAGGCACTGGAGCTAAATCCCCGGCCCTACTCAGCTTATTCTTGTTAGATACTTAAAGAAACATAGCCAGACCATGCTTTAAAGTTATTTCTCAACTGAATAGCTCATTTCCTGACCTAGGCAATGGTGACAAATCTATGGTATGTGTGTTGTTTTTAAGACAAAATATGTCAATGTATGAATTGTTTTTTCCAAATCACAATCTCATTATTCAGGCTTAATTGCAGTGTTGGTACTCTGCAATAAATAAGTGGGTTTTGGGTTGCAGTTTGAGCATTCATCTCTTAAGAGATCTGCCATCACTGACTAGGGCTACTATCTTCCCTACTGCTCCTGACTCAAAACCTAATCCCTGTATTTTCAAAAAGTAAAGATACTAATTTTGGTTTTCCAATAAGGCTCTGACATGGTGTCCAAAGGAAAACACATTGGTTGTGTTACTTTTAAAATATTTGGAAATATATATATATATAATATATAATATATATATAATATATATATAATATATATAAATATATAATAATATATATTATATATATTATATATATTATATATTTATATATATTTATATATGTATGTATTTGGAAATATGTATTCCTTTATCTGAATATAAAATATATATAAACTTTCTGATCTCCTTCTGCTTTATTTGGAGAGAAGGGTAGAGAAAAATGAAAGTTATTTTTAAAAAGTCTAAACTAGAATTACCAAAAACTCAACAAAAATAGAATTTGAAATTTAGTATTTTACATTTATATTCAATACTTTGGAGCAATTTGACATATGTTCTATCACACCATTTAAAAAATATCCCCAGTGTGATTGCTATTATTCTTATTTCAGCTGAAAGGGTTTGAATTAATAGGTGGTAAAGTGGGGACTAGAAAAAGTCTAGGTCATGCTGTTTCTTCCTTACAAAGAAGTTTTTAGTCAATAATTTCATTATTAGCCTCTCTACTTCCATCCCAAGGAGTGTATGGTAATCAGAGTAATACCCTGAAAATAAAAATTGGATCATGTTGCTTCTCTGCTTAAAACCATTTTATAGATCCATGTGTTCTTTACGATGAAATCCATCAATGTCCTAGACTGGCACATCAAAACCTAACCCCTTTAAGATTTGACCCCTGACTTCTCTTTTGGCCTCATTTACTGCTTATCTTCTTCTCTTTACCTTCTTAGCCTGAATTATTCTAAATATTTTGTAGTTCCTCAGCTCATCTATAATAAGGCACTTTCCTCATTATACATCCTACTCAACTTAATTTATAACTCATCCTTCATATTTTAACCCTGAAAACAACAAATCCTCTTTTTTTGCTTTTCTAGCTCCTTTTCCTCGTCTATACTACCTTCATAACTGATACATACTTGTAGCATTTAAATTCTGTTCTAAACTTATCTATTATGTCTCACTCTTTTCCACTTGGTGTGAAGCTCTGTGGGATATCTTATACATTTTTACGTCTTTAGAATCTAATAGACTGCAGATCATAATAGGCATCAAATATATGTTTTTTTGGATTGAATTCAAATATTATTAAATAAATACTGTCACAAAGTAACAATTATTAATAGGATTTACATTTAAAAACGTATCAGTATTTCAAGAGAGAAAAGAGGCCTGAACCGTGCTCAACAATGGCAGTTGCCTTGAAAATCCTGAAGGGCCTTGACACACTCTGCCCTAACTAGTCCTCCAAAAAGTTCATTACTTTTATATTGCCACGTGACAATTTCTTAATGAACTCAGTACAGGTAAAACAAATGGAAATGACAGCTCTAACAACTAACACTTTTTATTTATCCTAGAGCTAGTTTCTCAGTGACAGTGCTATAGATAAAACTTTTTCAATGCAAAAACAATTTTTATAGTTTCTTCTAAGACATAAATACTAATATTGACATTAAGGAGAATCCAAAAAAGTATAGTATATAGGTGCTCATTTAGACAGGGAAAAGATGTGTGCTGGAAAAAAAAAATCCTCAAAATTAAAAATTACAGACATTTATTAAAGTAGTGATAAATAGGCCAACTGAAGTGCTACTGAGATTCATTTAGTTTTACTATGATGGATTTAGGAATTACAATGTGTATATAAAGAGAAAACCATGAGCTGATACTAGGAAGAAAGGTAGTCTATACAACTAATGTCCGCATCCTCAAGGCATGAAGACTTCTTCCTATGAGAGTATCTCAATTGTATCTCTGCTGATGGCTGATCTCTTCAGATAAAACAAAGCCAAATTAGAAGCTATTAATATAACAAAAGTAAACTTTACAGTACACTTAGATACAGATATGATTTAAGAAAGAAAAAGAAATAACAGGAAACTTGGTGGAAAGAGGGAGATAACAGGTGTTCAGTGCCTTTCACTGGTGAATACATTGCTCCAGGAACCATCACTGTTTTAGCTTCCCAGGATTGCTGCAATAAAATTCTATTTATTGGGTGGCTTAAAACAACAGAGATGTATTCTCTCAGTCTGGTGTGGTGGCACATGCTATAATGCCAGAACTCTTGTAGGCAAGAGGATCACAAGACCATTAGCCTGGGTAACTTATCAAAATTTTGTCTTAAAATAAAAGATAGAAAAGAGCAGGGGATATAGCTCACTGCAAAAGCCCTGCAGGTGTTGAATCTCGAGTGGATGTGTGGGAAGAGTATTCTCTTGTAGTTCTGAAGGCTGGTGGTTTGAATCAAGGTGTTGGCAGGGCCATATGTTCTAAGGCCTATAAACAAAGATCCTTCCTTGTCTTTTCCCATTTCTGGTAGCCCTGCGAATCTAGGCTGGCATTAGTTCATGAAAAACTTAAGTGCCATTCTGAAGAGACAGGAATATTCTTCTACACTAGAAGTTTTAAAATCCTTTTCAGTCAAAGAACTATTTTGAAATACTTTTTTTTGGGGGGGCAACTACAATAGCTAAAGAAAACTGGTAAAATGGTATTACGGAAGCAGTACACTCAGTCTCACCTTGATACCTCCTCTCTGATCCCTTTTCACAGATAAAAACCAATATGTGGCCTTCACTGCCAAGTCACTTACTATTCAAAATAAGTACAGAAGCACTGAGAAATTTTCTATAGCAACATACAGAATATACTTAGGTCATTAGATTTAATAAATTTTTGTTTGTTTTTTTGAGACAGGGTCTTGATTTGTAGTTTAGGCTGGTCCTGAGCTCACTATGTAGCCCAGGCAAGCCTGGAACTCACAGCAATCCTCCTGCTTCTGCCTTCCGAGTGCTGGGATTATAAGGCATGAGCCACCATGCCCAGCACTATGGTATGTGGTACTGATTAATGGTGGGCATGATTCATCATGCCTGGCATTGTACATGGTTACTGGGGATCGAACTCAGGCCCTTGCACTTGCAAGGCAGGCACTGGAACCACTGAGCTAAATCCACAGCCCAGACCTAATAAAATTTTGAGGTTTTTATTTTATTTAAAATTTATTTGGGGGGGCTCTGTCAGGGGAAGTGGCACAGAGACTGAGGCGCAGGAGCTCCAGTAAGAAAGGGGCCGGGCACCATTAAACAGCATTCTGCTGGTAGGTTTCCTGGACTGGGACCAGACCAGAAGGGCACAGACTCTCTATTCTTTGTGGGCCTGTTGCAGGAAGTGGCGCAGAGACTGAGGCTCAGGCCTGTAACTCACAGCAGTTCTCCTGCCTCAACCTCCTGAGTGCTGGGATTTTAGCTCCACTTTCCTAGGGCAAGACCAGAAGGTCACAGAATCTCCATTTCCTTGGCCAGACTGGATATAACTGTTGTATGGGGAAGAGTCTCCAGAGACATTGCCTACTTATCTATGGACACTGAGAAAGTGTAACAGCAGTGCTGGAACACAGACAGAGGCTTTCAGTGTGTTCTACCGCCCAGTCTATCATGTTGAAAAAACACTCACGAGAAGAGTGAGGGAATCCTGTTGACCACAGCCATCAGTGAGCTGGCTGAGTCAGTTCCACCTGAAAGTGTTCAAGCCTACAAGAATTCTCTGAGCTCATCTCAGGCTTTAGTCTCAGAACCTTAACAAGGGATGACAGTTGTCTCCCTGTGACTACTGTCCATGCCATCTATAGGAAATAATAGATCCACACTGTGAAGGGGCATTTTGGTGATATTTTTAGCTTTGTTTTGTTGTTGCTGTTGCTATTCTTTTTCTTTCTTTTTTCTAATCTAACTTTCTTTTTTCATCTCTCTACTTTGTTGTTGCCAAACCGGTCCAAATTTCAGGGTTTTTTCCTTTCAACTACTCTCATTTTTACAGAAGTGGGGAAAATAGTCTTCTGTTTGCGTACTGCTGCTAGGTATCCCTATTCTCCTCTTGTTCGTTCAGCCTATCCGGTCTTCCAGTCAGATCAGTACCTAGAAGTTAAAGGGTTTCAATCTTCCCCAATTTCTCTTCTTTCTGTATTATTACAGGAAGATGAACAAAGTTTCTAGTGATCCTGCTGTTCTTTAGTCAGTTCAGTCAGTTGTCTTATATTTGTCTCCTTTTGTTTCTGTTATTCTAGCATCTATAAGCTTGCTGAGGTCTGTGTGATCTCTATAGATCCTTTAACCCTTTTTCTAATCTCCCCATCGCCTATCTCTACCTCCCCAACTCCCCAGTGACCTTTTATTCCCAAAGGGTGGTGAAGCTATACTGAATGACCTATATGTTGTAAACATATTTCTGATTAGTTCTAAATTTTGGCATATGGTCACAGATGTAACTCAGGAAGTTAAAGGTACAGGATAGTAGTTGCCAAAGCTTATAATTTCCTGTGTTGTGTCCCATTCTGTTGATGAATCTGACTGTATTATGTCAACAAAGATAATGTGATTGTTCTGTTCAAATACCTCCTATGGTGTGCCAGAACTGTAATTACTTAGGGCCATTACAGATCCAAGGAGGACAACCCAGAAAGTAGTCCTCTCCTAAGGATTTCAAATATTAGGAAGAGACTTCCAAAACACATTTCCTAGACAGAAGACAAGGAATTAACCAATAACATCAGCAACAATGAAGGAATAGAAATGAGAAAAAAAAAAATCAAAACTCCAGATAAAAAGATCATCACCACAGGGGAATCCAGGGAAATGAGAAACAGAGCAGACTGAAGCTCAATCATCAGAACTCTGAGATGGTAAAAAAAATCTGAATCTGAAATAAAAACAGATACTGTTCACAGTGAAAGATATAATTAATAACACTGGAGAAGAATTGAGAAACATGCTAGTATTTCAGATAACAAAAGCAATGAAACCTGTTAAAACAGCTTCAAATGGTTGCAGGTGATTAAAAACAACAAAAGTTTGCAAAGTAGGATGAATGAATGTGAGGACCGAATTTCAGACCTAGAGGATAGGATTGCGGCCACTGAACAGGAAAGGAGTAATTTATGGAAAACATCAAGGGACCATGAGAAATCAATCCAACAGCTCCTAAACGATACAAAGAAGAATAACATAAGATTAGAGTTACTGAGGAAGCAGGAGAAAGTGCAAAATATATTTTAAAAAACTGATCACAGGTATGAAGGCAGAGAACTTTACAGGAAAAGAATTGGACATACAGATAAGTCAGGCATACAGGACTCCAAATTACTATAATATAAAAAAGTCTAGACCTAGGCATGTAATTATCAAGGCTCTAGATATCCAACAAAAGAATAAAATATTGAAAGCAGTTAGAGAAAAGAAAAAAAAATTACATAGAAAGGGAAGCCTACTAGTATCACAGCAGACTTTTCAAATGCTCAAGTCAAGGAGAGCCTGGAATAAAGTGTTTCAAGCTTTGGAGGAAAACAACCTCCAAACTAGATTGACCCTGCAAAACTCTTGAAATTGATGGGGAAATAAGATATTTCCATGACAAAGAACACCTGAAAAACTTCACAAATACAAAACCTGCACTCCAAAACATTCTAAAGTATATCTTGAAAAAAAACAATGAAGGTCATACCCCATGAGACCCAGCAGGATGAATCCATTGGACAAGACAAGAAATTGAAGGAAAAGGGGCAAAAGCAAAGAATAAAAGTGCCAAGATCAGAAAAACATCATGACAGGTTAAATCAGTCCATATCAGTCATAATCATTAATGTTAATGGCCTCAATGCACCAATTAAAAGGGATAAATAGGCAGAATGGATTAGGAAACAAGATCCTACAATATGCTACATAAAAGAAACATACCTAGTTCAGAAAGAAAGCCACAGACTGAAAGTAAAAGGATGGAAGACAATTTTCTATATCACAGGAAACTGCAAAAAAGCAGGAGTGTCTATCCTATTTGAAGAAAAAACAGATTTCAAACTAAAACTGATTAAGAGAGATAAAGAAGGACACTACATCCTTGTACAGGGAACAATCCAAGAGAAAGAAATAACAATCATAAATATTTATGCACCAAATTCCAGGGCACCCAACTATATAAAACAAACATAATGGACATGAAGAGCCAGAGAAGTACTAATACAATAGTAGCAGGGGACTTCAATATTCTGCTGCCACACTAGACAGGCCGACTGAACAACAACAAAAAATCAATAATGAAATACCTGAACTGAACCAAACCTTTGAACAAGAGGACTTAATAGATGCCTACACAGTATTTCACTCCACAAAGTCAGAATATATATTCCTCTCAGCTGCTCATGGGTCACTCTCCAAAATAGACCACATGCTAATTCATAGAACATTTTAAGTAAGTGCAAAGGAACTGAAGTTATTTCCTGCATACTGTCAGATTATAATGCCTTGGAATTGGAGCTGAATAGCAAAAGAAATTCCAAGATCCTCATACACACATGGAAATTGGACTCTTTGCTCAATAACCAATGGGTCACAGAAGCAATCAAAGAAGAAATAAAACAGTTTTTACAATTACATGATATCCCCAGTACAACATACAGGAATTTATGGGACACAATGAAAGCAGTTCTACGAAATTCATAGTGGTGAACACCTACCTACACGAGGAAAACAGAGCAATCTAATGCTGAGCCTCAAGCTACTAGAAAAAGAGGAGCAAGACCAACCCAAAGCTCATACTAAGGAGGAAATTATAAGGTTCAGAGCAGAAATTAATGCAATGGAGACTAAGAGAATGATACAAAAAAATCAAAGAATTGAACAGTTGGTTTTTTGAAAGAATCAACAAAACTGACAGACCCTTAGCCAACTTTATCAAAAAAGAGAAGGAAAAAGCTCAAATCCATGCTATTAGGAATAAAGAGAGGAAAATACTACAGATCCAGTGGAAGTCCAGAGAATAATAAACATCTCCTTTGAAAATCTGTCTCCAATAAGAGGGAAAATGTAGAAGAAATGGATAGATTCCTAGATACATATGAACTTCCAAAGTTGAATGAACAAGATATAAAAATGTTAAATACCACAATATCAATCTGTGAAATTGAAAATTTAATCAAAGAAACCTACCAACAAAGAAAAGCCCTGGTCCTGATGGCTTTACTAATGAATTCTACAAAACTTTTAAAGAAGAGTTAATGTCACTACTTTTCAAGCTTTTTAATGAAACCCAAAGGAAAGCAATACTCCCAAATTCATTTGTGGGAGCAACCATTACATTGATTCCAAAAGGAGAGAAAGACCCAAACAAAAAAGAGAACTATAGGTCAATCTCCCTAATGAACACTGATGCAAAAATCCTCAATAAGATACTGGAAAACAGAATACAGAGAATCATCAAGAAGATTTTACATCCTGACCAAGTTGGATTCATCCCAGGGATGAAAATATGATTTAACCTATCTAAATCAATAAATGTAATACACTATATTAAAAGACTCAAGGACAAAAACCATATGGTCAAACAAAGATGCACAAAAAGCATTTGACAAAATCCAACACCAATTCATGATCAAAACCCTACAGAAAATTGGAACAGATGGACTTTATCTCAACCTAATGAAAGCTATTTATGAGAAAACAACAGCCAGCATCATAATAAATGGTCATTAAAGAGATACAGATGAAAACAACACTGAGATTTCATCTCACTCCACAAAGAATGGCTGCTGTCTTGAAAATAAACAGCAACAAATGCTGGCGAGGCTGCAGGGAGAAAAGAACAGTTTCCACTGTTGGTAGGAATGTAGACTAGTACAACCACTATGGAGATCAGTGTGGAGATTCCTCAAAAAATTAGGATTAGAGGTCCCATTTGACCCTACTATTCCTATACTAGGAATATACATGAAAGTAGAAGATTTATATTATAGTGACATATGTGCATTCATGCTCATAGCAGCTCAGTTTGTGATAGCTAAATCTTAGAAAGGACCCAAATGTCCATCAACTACAGACTGGATAAAGATGTGTGTTTTGTTTTTTGTTTTTTTTTTTAATAAAATGGAGTATTACTCTGCCATAAGGAATGATAAGTTTGAGTCATTTATACTCAAATGAATGTAGCTTGAGGACATATTTATAAGTTAAATAAATATGTTACAGATGTGTAAACACTGTATCTTTTCTTTGGTATGAGAAACTGAAGATGTAAATGAGTTCTAGAATATACCATAGATACTGTGAAATAGAAAATATTCAAAGGGAAAAGGGGCTAGGGATAAGTAATGAGGGGAAAGAGAAATGTGATGGTGAAAAAAGGAAACAAAGCTATGTATATGGGGGCATGGGGGTTGTAGGGGGGCAGAGGGTATGGAAAATGAGAATTAAGTCATGCCATATAAAGGTATAAATTCTCAGTGTTGAGTATGATCATGATGTGTATATAAAATGTACCACCAAAGATTCAAATCTAAAAAATTTTTTTTCATCTTTCTATTTATTTACAGCATTCAGAAAATTAGTCAGAGGTTAACACAAAATAAAATTTTTCATCACATGTCACTTCAAAAGTACTTTCCTAGAGGTTCCACAACTGATTACATTTGTAATTTAGAAAGAAAATTACCCCAATGACTGTACAGGAGGAAGAGGCCAGCAGACAAATATAAAATAAAAGCAATATTAAAAAATAGAAAACTCCAGGTGACATGAGGATGACTGTGAAGTATCTGGAAAATAACGAATAAGAACTCTTAAATTCACAGAAAAAGAGATCAATATAACCTGAAGTAGTCAAAGAAGAGTCAGATGTGGAAATAGTTTTTGAAAGTCAAGGACATTAAGTTATAATCCAGTCATCTTCCAAAAGCTCCAGTGCTGAACACATAAGACTTTGGGGGCATTTTAGATCTAAACCATAGCAGATACATAGACCAATGAAACAGATTAGAGAGTTCAGAAATAAATCCACATATCTACCGCATCCTGCTTCTTGACAAAAGCACCAAAAACTTTTACATTGGAGAAAGAACAGCCTCTTCAATAAATGGTGTGGGAACAACTGGACATCCACGTACATAAGACTGAAATTTGACCCCTATCTTTTCCTGTACCAAAATAAAGTAAAAATGGATATCTGAATGTACGATCTAAAACTCTGAATGTACTAGAAAAAAGCATAGAGAAAACATTTCAGGACAATGGTATAGGCAAAAGTTGGGTTTTTTTTGTTTGTTTGGTTTTTTTTTTTTTTGTATGACCCCAAAAGCACTGAAAACAAAAGCAAGAGCAGGCAAATGGGATTACAGCAAAGTAAAAAGCTTCTGCACAACAAAGGAAGCAACAGAGCAAAGAGAAAACAGGAGAAAATATTTGGCAACTATCTATCTAACAAAAGAATAATATCCAGAATATAAAAGGAACTCAAAAATAGTAACCCATCTAATTCAATTAAAGAATGGTTAAATTACCTAAATAAATACTTTATAAAGGGAGAAATTTAAACAGACATAGTGGTGAATGCCTGTAATCCCAGCTATTAACAAGGTCAAGGCAGGATAATCAAAAGTTTGAGGCCAGCCTGGCCAACTTAGTGAGACTTTAGTTTTAAAGTAAAAAATTAAAATTTAAAAAAATTAAAATTAAAATTAAAAGCTGGGAATACAGCTAAGTGGTAGATCAGTGGGTCACTGGATCCCCAGAATATTCTCCCTGTTTGTCTTTCTCTTTTGTTCTTCCTCTTTCCATTTCTCTATCACACACACACACACACACACACACACACACACACAAATTCAAGTGGTCAAGAAATACATGAATAAATGCTCAATAGCTCAATATCATGTGTCATTAGAGTAATACAAAACTACAAAGAGGGACTGGGGATTTAGCTTAGCAGTTCTGGCACCTGCCTTGCAAGCACAAGGTCCGGGTTACCACATACAACAAAGCCAGGTGTGATGACTTATGCCCACCAGCAATCAGTACCACACACCGTACTGCTGGGTATGGTGGCTCACTCCTGTAATCCCAGTACTCGGGAGGCAGAGGCAGGAGGATTGCTGAATTTGAGGCTGAGCTCTGGACCAGCCTGAACTACAAAGTGAGACCTTGTCTCCAAACACCCCCCCCAAAACCAAAACAACAAAACAAAACAACAACAACAACAACAACAAAAAAACAAAAACAAAACTACAAAGATATTTATTAGAATGGCTACTATCAAAAGGACAAAGAATAAATACTGGTGAAGATATGAAGAAAAAGAACTGTCACATATACTGTTGTAAATTAGTGTAACCATTATGAAGAACAGTACGTAGGTTCCTAAAGAAAATTTATCATATAAACATGCTGGCCCACTTTTGGGAATATACTCAATGAAAATGAAATCAATGCTTATTTTTGTTCTATTCACAACAGCTAAAATATGAACTAAACCTAGGTACCTACCAACAGATGAATTAATAGAGAAACTGGACTATCTCCTATCTCTACACAGTGAATATTAGCCATTAATGGATGAAACTGGAGAGTTTAGGTTAAGTGAAATAAGTCAGACACGTGAAGACAAGTATTATGTTTGCTCTCATATGTGGAAGTTAAAAACAAAAAGTAGGCCTCAATGTACAGTAGTGATAATTAGAATATAGGAAGGAGGAGGTGGTGGATAAAGGGAGGCTAGAACTGATAAATGAACACTGATGTATATGTTGAAAGAGCACAGATTCTCACTGATATACAATACACACAAACCAAAATAAGTTAATTCTTTTGTATTTCTGTAGACTTAAAAATCTTACTGAATTTAAAAGTAACTGTTCTGTTAATCATTTTCACTTCATTATTTTAATTTCACCCACCAATGTATCTTATCCATTTTTAATTAATTTATTAATTTTTGTGGTGGAGAACAAACTCAGTACTGAATACATGCTAGGTAAATGTTCTACCAATGACTATCCCTAGTCCTTGTCTACTTGTTAAATTAAGTGAAATAAAATAAGTGCAAATGGAAAAAATCCTACAACATTTCATAAAAATTCAACTAGCTGTTCTCAAGAAGATAGCTGTAACATCTCAGGGTCAAGATCAGCATAAAACCGTACTTTTTACTGGTTAGGGCCATTAATAAGATTTAGCCTAAAAGCTAATCCTTGTTTGGTCATTAAGTAAAGCAGCACTAAGTAAGTTGGAGGTATATCAGAAATCAAGTTTGAAGTTACAGAGTCTGGACAGAGGGTTCTGGAGCAAGAAACGAACAAGAAAATTGCTAGTTCTACTGATTTTTTAAGTATTCTATAGTGAGAGAACTTCATAGTCATTAAATGAATATAAACAGAATATTTCCTTGACTGAAGATTTCTATGAGTGGTTTTCTTTTCATATAGATACAACTACTGTATAACTGATGATAGAGCTATATTTAGTAGAACTTTAAACTCTGTGACTAAGAGTTTTCCCAAAAAGTTTTATTCTTAAAATTAAATCCAAGACTTCTAAATTTATGTCAATCCTCATAAGTATATGATCAGTCAAACTAATCTTATGAAGTATTTTTAGAAAAAATAACATGAAATTCATTCATATATATGGGTAATATATATTTATAATTTTTAGTGCCAAAGAACTCACATAAAAAACATTCTTTTTTTTTCTTTCTGAGACAGGGTCTCTCTCTGTAGTTTAGGCTGGTGCTGAGCTCACTATGTAGCCCAGGCCAGTCTCAAACTCATAGCAATCCTCCTGCCTCTGTGTCCCTAGTGCTGGGATAACAGGCATAAGCCACTATGCTTGGCAAAAAAACATTCTTGTAAGAAATGAATCATTTTTGGTTATAAGCCAATGTGAGGTCTTATCCATGTTTCTTACAAATGGCATTATGTTTTTAATTAATAAGCAATTATGAAGAATTTTTTTTTTTAACATTTGTCTGAAGCTCTCTGTTGCCTAGCTGTTGGGATTTTTTCATACACCTACAAATCTGACTAAGTGATGACATTCACTTAGTATATAATCCTGGCACATAAATCTATTAGTAGGCTGAAGTTTTTCAGTCCCATAAAAATGAATCAATCATTTCGGAACAACCATTTTATGAAGAAACTATTTTAATTAAATGCCCCCCAAATAGTATCTATTTTTCATCTTTTTTTTTGTCCTTAGGATTGAACCTGAGACCTTCACATGGAGGTACAACCCTAACTTCCCCTTTTCTATTTTGAGAACAGGATCTTGCTAAGCCACTAAGTTGCCTAGGTAGGGCTGAACTTGAAATCCTCCTGCCTCAGCCTTCCAGAGTGTTGAGATTATAGGCATCTACCCTTCTATAAGAAAGTTTAGATTTACAGAAAAATTATACACAGTTCGAAGTCCCCATATACCCTGCAATCAGTTTCCCCTACTACTAATATCTTACATTACTACGGTATATTTATTCTAATTAATGAATCATTATCAATACATTATAACTAAAGCTCACATTTTATTCAGATTTCTTTAGCTTCTGGCTAACAACATTTTTTGTTGTCATTCTGAGATCACAACCATACAGTGCCATGTTTTCTAGGGCTCTTCTTGGCTGTCAGTTTCTGAGACTTCCCATGTTTGATGACCTACACAGTTTTGGAGAAGTACCAATAAGCTATTTTGTAGCATATTCCCCCAACAAGATTTGTCTGATGTTTTTCTCATAATTAAATTAAGGTTATGGTTTGGGGAAGGAAGAGAACTGAGGTCATGCAATGATACCTCTTATTTAGAAAATTCACTGAGGGAAGAAGCCACATCCAATTCTCTTTTGAATCATTAGTAGGCTGTTGTCAGTGTTTGTTGGTTGGGGTGGGGAGAGATGCAGACAAAAGGCTGAGAGGGTATAGAAACTTTGTAGTTTATTAAAATATAAGGACTGATCCTAACAAGGAAACTTCATATATTTGTTCAAATTAAAAAGCAAACAAGTTTGGTATGGTGGTATCCCATAATTACAGCTACATGGGAGCTGAGGGAGGACTGCAAATTCCAGGCTAGCCTAGCCAACACAGTAAGACAGTGTCTCAAGATTTAAAAGAAGGGCTAGAGATATGCTTCAGACACAGTATTTGCCTAGCATGTGTGAAGTCCCTAGATTCAGTCTCCGGCACTATGAAATAAACAAAAGAATCTTGATGCTGATTCACCAAATCATTTCATTCTTCTATTCAACTTTGTTAATGCTGTCACTGTAACAAATACATTAATTGAGATAACATAAGGAAAAAAGATTTTAGGCTTGTTATGAAGCAACACAAGGAAGAGCAAAGCTACTTGCCTCATGGCAAGGAACCAGGGGATGGGAAGGAAGACAAAGCAGCTGGGGTCCCATTATCCTCTGCAAGCACAAAGCCTTCCCACTATCTCTTAAAGGTTTTGCCACTTTCCAAGAGTGCCAACCTGCCTAAAGCTTTAACACTTTGAACTTTTGTGGGACCTTTAATATTCAAACAATATCATTAGAAAATTTTAAAGTTTGCCTATGTTGATTGGTAGAGGATATATATATAGTAAAAAAAAAAAAAAAAGAAAAAACACTTAATTCCTGCAAGTCAGCCTTGCCTGCTGTACTGATAAATTCTTAAAACTACACCAAACTTCTGGAGGAAGTATACACAATAAAATAGAAAGGGCACTGGAGCTGGGTTTAAAGTTAGGCTGGCCTAGGTTTGAAAATGAAGATTTTTTCTTTTTTGAGACAGGGTCTTGCTTTGTAGTTCAGGCTGGCCCTGGGCTCACTATGTAGCCCAGGTGAGCCTTGAACTCACAGCAATTCTGTTGCCTCTGCCTCCCAAGTGCTGGGATTACAGGTGTGAGTCACAGCATCCGGCATTGTGGTATGTGGTTACCGGCGATTGAACTCGGCACCTTGCGCTTGCAAGGCAGGTACCAGAATCACTGAGCTAAATGCTTGGCTCCTCTTTTTTTTCCTGAGCCTTATCACTTATAAATTATATAACCTTGGCCAGGTATTTCTGATCCTTGATTTATGCATAAAGTAGTGCTATTAACATCTACATGCAGTAGATGGATACGCTATTTGTTTCAGTGTATCTGGTACATTCTCAGAGAAAGATATTCCCCATTTCTTAGTATAATATCTTACATAGAATAGGTACACTTTTAAAAATATTGAAATAAGAGAAGATATATATAAATAAATATTATATTTTATATATAATATTATATAATTATAATATTATATAATTATATATTTATATAATTATTTATAATTATATAATATTATATATAAATATTAATATTTATACACAGATAAATGAACTCTCAAAGAACTACAGATATCTTTCTTTTTCACGTATCTAGTTCATGCCTCATATATAACAGCTACTCAAATATTTACTGATTCTGCCATTAGATTCCTTGGAACAAAAGTTAAGAATGCCACATTCCAGTTTTTACACCTCTTGCCAAGCCATTCCTTTCTCTGAGTCTCAATTTCTTCACTGAACAACTAACCCAATAATCACAGAAATTGGTAGTTGGAAGAGATCTTAAAGTTCACCTATTGCATCCCTCTTGCCTAAAGAGCCAGTAAGTGGCAAATTGGAACTTGAATCTGGATTTCCAAACATCAAGCCATAAAACAATTTCCATAGACTGTGCTATTTATCAGGTCTCTTTCACTTCTCATCTATGAAACATAAAATCTTAAAATCCATTTAATCAACAAGAGGAGAAGGTAACAGAAGATACAGAAGGATAAACAAAATTGTCAATGTTAACCCCAATTAATAGTAAGCTAAGAGAAACTATGACTATGTATAGCAATGGATCAAAATTCTTCTAATCACATTGATGCATCAAGTTTTTAGTAGGTGAGACCCACTAATGAGTCCCCAGCTCATTCCTCATAATTAAATGGAATTATAATCACCAACATACAGAAATGATAGTTGTATAATTAGGATCCTGAGATATCCATATTTCTATTACACTAGTATTCCTTACCATACCTTAGAATGAATTTCAAAATATATTCAGTGCTTTAAAAATATTTCTATTTTATTTTGCTAGGACCTTCCGCACTGCTGACTACTCCTCTCTTTTTGAAACTTACCAACTGCACCTTTGGCACTCAAAGATGCCACTTTCCTCTGACTCTGCTTAATAGTATAAGCTTTTACACCAAGAGTATCAGTGGTAGCAAGCCTGCAGCATGAGTACTGCAGGGAACTGTTTACTATCAGTGAAAGCCCTAAAAGATTTGCCATCATCACTGGTATAGACTCTGGACTCCAGAGCTGAAATCACAGTTCCACCATTTGCCAGTGCCATGGTATTGGACAGGCTAACTTAACTTGTACATCCCTGTTTAACAAGTGTTACGCAGATACGTGCTGTACAGTTTCCCTTTTAGTGTCTTTCTCCACTGCATTTCTTTAGCTATTCTACAAGGTAGATTCTTCTTCTCATCTGGAAGGCCTTCTTTCTTCTCCACACTATCTCATTCTCATCCTTTAAAATCCAGTTCAAATGTCATTCTCTCCTCTGGAGGCCTACTAAGACCATCTTTTTCCTTTGTTTTACCAGTCAATTATTCCTGCCCTTATGTTCTTGGAATACTTTGAATATATTTTAACTAGAGTGCTTGTTATATTAGACTAGCAGCAGATTTATTTGAAACTGCCTATATAAGGCTATTTTTGATAAAATCCAATTCTATGATTCATTCTAATAACATATGTATATGCATTTACTATTCTCTCAATTTCTGTATTACACTTTCAACAAGAACCATATATGTAGCCCACATCAGCGCTGAACTAGCTATGTAGTCCGGGCTGGCTCTGAACATTCAATCTTCCTGTCCCAACCTCCTGAGTGCCAGAATTATTATTCTATTACGATACCATATAATGAAATAACTTAGATGGATAATAAAAGTGTAAAGAGTAGTGGCCACCTAACTGCTCACAACCCAAATGAAACGCAATTTAAGCTTTATATAATAGCTTCCTGAAAATATGCTTAATTTATACTCAACCTTTCATTTATGAGATTTACTCCAGTTGCTATATAGATCTAATTTACTATTATTATTATTATTTGCAGTACTAGGATCAATCTTAGGCCCTTGTTCTTCCAAGGTAGGTGTGGTACCACCTGAGCAAAATCCCTGACCATTATTTTTTATTATTAAATAGAAGTCTATTAGGTAAATATACCATAATACACAGTGAGTCCTGGATTTATAAGATTCAAGTTATGAACTTCCACAGATGTGAACTGACCTTGCATTACCAACATTTGTAGATGCAAATAAATTATGGAAGTACCCCAGATGTCTGTGGAACATTGTCACAGTTTTGCTACTGTGTGCTTACTATAGAGTATGACAGTATACAGTAGTGCAATGTTCAATCAGAGCCTACGATGTCCAGAAGCAAGAAGAAATGCAGTGGCAATGTAGAGCCAATTGCTAGGAAGTGCAAAGCAATATACATTGTATATTTGTGTTCAAGTTATCTAAGGCTCACTTTGTCATACTTAGGAAAGAATTTGAGGAGTAATGTTCTCCCAGAACTCACTTGTAAGTCCAGAACTTACTGTACTTTCATTCTTTTATTGATAGACATTTAAAATAGTTTGAATCTTCTGCTGTAACAATGTTGCATAAATATTTTTGTATATTCCTTTATGTATACATTGGAGAGTTTTTAAGGAGTTGAGTGGAACTAATGAACAGCAAATTAATTGTCTTTTAATTTTAGCACATATTGACAAATTGTTTTACACTATGGTTATGCAATTTCTATTCCCACCAATAAAGTCCAAGATGCCGGTATTCTGTATTTAGTATTTATTAGACTTCTCAATGTTTACCTATCTTATAGGTACAAAGTTAATATCTTATTAGAAACTTAATTTGTCTTTACCTCATTATTGGGCAACGGCTAATAAGCAATTAGGGTGCCTTATTTCTTATAATTTTCCTGTTGATTTCTAATCCATTTGTAGGAATTTTTATTATTATAAATAGTAATATTTGGCTGTTAAATATGTCACAAAAATACCCTTCAACTCCATGACTTGAGTTATCATTTTTAAAAATAGAGCATTCAATAGGTACATGGCATTGTCTGGAAGTTACCAAGCAATGATAAACACTGACTGAGTAAATAAATAGAAACCTGAACAAACACAAACTCATATTCCATTAATTTGGAATTATGACTCTCCCAACCTATGAGAATAATATTTTATGCTCCCAAATTAATCTACACTCAAATAAAAAATATAGTATGATTTGGAGACTTCCTGGCTGGCCCTTGAAGCAACCAGAAACATGGTAGGGCACCACAAAATCAGGATTAGGTGTCTAGAACTCTAATCATCTGTTCTCTTTTTAAATACCTTCAAGAATAAGTATGCTGGCTCTGATATTTTTTATTATACTTAACAAGACATAATGGCTAAAACAGCCTTATTTACACCATGTCTGAATGCCCCAGAGAAAAAGTCTATGTAAGCATGAGTATAAAGCAATCATAATAAATAAGAAAACACTTGGAAATGTGCCTATAGTAAACCAATGAACAATAGACAGAGATTAAAATAAATGTACATGTATATATTTTAATTTTAAAAATAAAATATAATACAATAAGTACAAATGGGAAAATAATGCAGACACTTTTATTGTTTCAACTTTAATGAAAATTAATTCACGACAACTTGTAAGAGAACCAACAAGAGGCTCAAAGGGCACAAGATTTTTAAAAAGAGGTCAAAGGAGGCAATGAGTCATTCTGGACAAAGCACTAAATCTGCAGTAAGAAGACCTGGTCTTGAGGAGTTGTTCTGACACTTCATAGCTGTTTGCAATTAGGTGCATCATTTGCTCCCTCAATTCCTTATCAGAAAACAGGGTTTAAAATGGCATTCTATCAAGATTATTACATATGTCAAATTAAAAATGAAAATGTGAGAATTCTTTAATATTCTGCAACTGTAATTATGTATTCTTTCCCATCTTCCATCTTTCCACTGCTACCTACACGATCGCTTCTCTCTTAGGCAGAACTGGATACTGACTTCTCTAAGATGGATCTCATATTACCTTCCCCTGGCTGCTGTAATAAATACCACAGAAGTGTATTTCCTCAGTTCTGAAGGCTGGAATTCCAAGATCAGGATGTCAGCAAGGCTGACTTCTTCCTAGACTTCCCTCCTTGTCTTACAGATAGCGCTATTCTCCTTTTGTTCTCATACAATCTTCCCTCTGGATATGTCTATGTTCTAATATCTTATTACAAAAACACCAGTCATACTAAATTAGGGTTCATTTGTATGATTCCATTTTACCTTCATTACTTCATTTAAGGCCCTATTTCTAAATATAGTCACACTCTGAGACATTAGGGATTGGAATTTCCACATAAGCATTTGGGAGAGACACAGTTAAGTCTATAACATATATAGAAATCCTACCACAACACACCTAACATTACTATAGTACTACTATACTACAATATAATAATCATTTTATCTCCCTCAGAAGCTATCATTGCTTACACAGCACAGAATATTTTCTTTCTTTGCCTTCTAACTGTTTAATGCAGTGTATATGTGCAATAGAATGTTCCAATAAATTGTAATAACTGAACCTGCAATACTTTCTATGATGAAACCATTAGATCTATCCTATGAAAACTTACCTAAACAGTATTTTTAATAGTCCAGGGATTTAAGAGAAAGGACAGATTTTTCACTCTTACCATTCCCAGAACAGTTCTGGTCCAAAATTTCTATACTCTTCACCTGAGCCTCTATTCTCAATTATCTTTGTTGAGATTTCCTTAAACAGTGAATCTGGAGACTTTACATAATCACCCCAGAAGTCAATGACTTTTCCCTCTACCTATGAATTTCTACAGTGTCTAGCCAGTTATCAGCACTTAACTTGTTTGTCTAAGAGTAAAGTATGTGTCTTACCTACACTTCCTAGATTATGAGCATCTTGAGACAAAGAACTATGCTTTATTCCTCTGTGAGTAACCCATCATATCTATTGAATGAATTCCTGAAATTTTTCAAAGTAATAAGCACCCCTCAGGAAGAGAAATTTTCTTGAAATAAACATTGTGGTGGCAACAGCAAAAGTGTTGAGTACAGTTTAGGACATCGTGACTCTGAGGTAGATATGATGCAGAGCTGTTTTTGATGCTGTCTATAAGTATCTAAATGTGCACAGTTTAATATTCAAAACAGGTATCTTCTTATAGTAAAATTTCAATCATGAGGATACACATCTTATTGGAAGCCAAATGAATAGATGAAACTGTCAAATAAATGTAGAGAAGAGTGCTTAAGACCAAAGAAAGGAAAGAAAACTTTTCATCTTAAAGACAGTTGCACTGATGTAGCCAGAAGAGCAGCACTGAAGTGTACTACGACCCAAGGGAGGGGAGGTGGATGTTTCAAAATAGGGAGAATAATCATGAAAAAGAAATGTTACTGTTTATTCCCGGCAATTACTGAGTTCTCCTTGTCTTTGTCCACACTAGCACCAAGAAGAAGACTGATGACCTTGATCAAAGAGTTTCAGGGACTCTGCCAACTACTGTGTGATTTGGGAAAATTTTTAAATATTTAAGTTTCAGTTCCCTTATATAGTACGAAGTAAAGTAAAGTATCTCCTCATGAGTATTTTTTAAATTGAGATATGTAGTAATAGGAAAAGTAACATACAGGTATATGAATGTAACAGGCACAACATTCCTACTGTGCTAGGAATGGGAGGTAGGTAGTGTGGTAGATGATGTCTTGAAGTACTTCATACAGATTTTCTTTTTTTGTGGTGTCAGGATGGAACCCAGGACCTCACACATTCTGTGCAAGTATTCTACCACTGAGCTATATCCATATCTATTTTATTTTGTATTTCATTTTTGAGACAGGATCTAACTAAGTTGCATAGGAAAGCTTTGAACTTGCAATCGTCCTGCAATCAGCCTTCTAAGTAACTGAGATTTGGAGTTGTGTGTCACTAGACCTGGCAGATTTTTTTTCATTTTAAAAAATTCATAAAAACCTTGGGGGTACTATCATACCTAGTAAGAACTATTTTTACTCCATTTTCAAGTGGGGGAACTGAAGTTTCTTAAGTGATGAGACTGAATTCGAGGTACAGTGAAGAAGAAGAGAGTTTAGATATAATTTATACATAATGCCTATAACTCAAGAAATTTTAGTATAAAAGGTAAGGAATTTATAAGATTTATTTTGTTGATAAGATTTCTTGCAATTCTAAGCAGATTTAAATATAAAAGAACAGGAGACAGAAAAGAAAATTTTTAGGCAGTGCAACAATGGGACTTAGAGATTTAGCCTTAGGCATGAGGAAAGGGGAGGAAAATACACAGATAATAGCTTTCAGTAATTTAGTTTGCTGGCAGGAAAGTGAGATGTTTCCTTTAATGATGTCTACTTTTTCTTTTAAGTAAAAAGTAGGACCATATGCTAAGAATAAAAGTAGAAATAGGGTGGTCAGAGCCTGAAAGAGGACAGATTTGACATAAAACATCACAGAAAATGGGAAAAAGAATGACAGAAATCTATATAACTGATTTTTCTCCAGCAGTGCTTAGTATAGCTGGTATAGACATGAAGGGAGAAGTTAGCTTGGTTCAACAAAATTTGGGACTATATTCAGACAGAGATTTTAAAAAGTTGAGCTCAAGAATACAAGGTAATGGCAAAAGAATGAATGAACAGTGATGAAATAGTATGAAAGTTTTTTGCCAATGGGAAGAAGCCAAATGGGAAGAAGCCCAAGGAGGGGAGGGAGAAGAGGGAAAGAGATGAAAAAAGAATTGAGATGTATTATGTAATGTAGCAACTCCCCACCAGGAATGTGATAATTATGTACTATAAACATATACTAATAAAAAATAAAATGGAAAAAATGTGTAGGAATCAGAAGTGTGAAAGGACAAATAGATTTGAGAAAGAATAAATAAGGATTGTGAGATAGGAAAAAGAATCTACAGGAATAATAGTACAAAGTCAATATGTGATAGAAGATGCTAGGCCAAAGACAGCAGACAATAAAATCTCTTGAGTTTAGGAGCCAAGTGTGGTGGCATATGCCTATAAGCCTAGCACGTGGGAGGATGAAGCCCAAGTATCCTTTGAGTTGGAGGCCAGCCTGGACTACACAGCAAAACCCTGGAACAACACCCACCACACCAAACAAACAAGACATGATAAAAAAAGACTGATGAATTTATCTAGCCATAAGTTTATCAAATAGTTCTGCAATGGCTATGGAGTTAGCACTAAAGTCTTAGCAAAAATATAAATTATAGATGAAAAGGGAGTGATACAACATTTCATTTCCTAATAAGTGACCAATATTATGTCAATAACTTTACATATTCTTAAATTTTATACCTTCCCTTATTTAACAAAGGAGGGAACAAGATCTAAGAGTCAAAGTGAAGCTTCTCATGGTTGCACAGTTACACTCAGGAGCTGAAGCTTCTTTTCAAATCTACATTAGCATGATAAAATGTAAAAGAATTTGAAATCAGAGCATTTTGGTCACTTTTTACTGATGAGATCTTTTATGTTTCTGTACTCCACTAAGCATATCTACCAAACAAGGTAACTGAGAAGATTAGACTACAACTTCAAAACAAACCCTTAGTATTTTCTTTTTTAGAAAATATAAAATTGGCCTACATAGGAATTTAAATGTAGAATTTCTTACTTGGTCTACTTCAAACAAAATCTAGAGTTCTAAATTAATGCTTTTAATTTTACACAATTTAAATTGAGGTAGGGAGAGCAGATAATCAATGGCTTCTGAGTGTGTCCAAAATCAACTTTAGATGGTACAGTTTTGGGTCCTTCATACAAAATAGCCCCAGCCAATCTTTCTACCCACCTATTCTATTATTGACACATGCAAACCTGTGGCAGTTATTATCTTCACAAACAATCTATACTTGACTTACTTTTTATCTCTACCTAAATCATTAATCTATTGAACTTTGTTTTCCAATGTCCAAACAAAATTTATCTTGAATGTGAAATCTGACATTTTTTCCAAATGTTGAGAAATAATGGCTGCCCTTCTCTAAGCTATTACATCATCCTGCTTTTATCTCCCTTTAAGCAGTCACTCTATTCTGTCTTCGAATTCAGTAAGCATGAAAGAGTTTGACTTCTGCTAGCAGAATATAAGACTTTTGTTTTCTTTTTTGAGACAGGTCTTGCTTTGTAGTTCAGGCTGGCCCTGAGCTCAGCCTCAAACTCACAGTAATCTTCCTGCCTCTGCCTATCAAGTGCAGGCATGAGCCATCATGCCTGACACTGTGGTATGTGGTACTGATTGCTGGTGGGCCTGAGTCACCACGCTCTGCATTGTTGTATGTGATTACAGGGATGGAATCCAGGCCCTTGCGCTTGCAAGGCAGGCGCTGGAACCATTGAACTAAATCACCAGCCCAAATATAAGATTCTTAAAGGTAGGTAGAAGGAACTAACATTGACTTTGCATCTATCAAGTGCCAATTGCTTTTCTAGTGATTGTGTGCATAATATAATCTGTATCACCCTATGAAATAGAAATTAGTTTTTTAATTAGACAAAGACAATGAATTTCACAGAGGCAAACAATTTGCTTACAGTTAGTCATAAGGTTAATAAAGAGTATAGACCTGAATCTGGTCTTACTAACTCTAAAACAGACTTTTTCCACTATATTCTGCCCAAATATGGGCATATTCTCACTGTTTTATCTGATTGTTTCCTGACTAGCCATTAATTATCTTATATGTCTTTACATATTAGCAGAAAGGATTTGATATTGGGTATCTGCCCTCCTACTTTCCAAGATTGAGAACAAACAGAATAATATTAGTCTTGAATAAAGATGAAGAGATCAGAATCCTATATATAAGAAGGAAAAGTAAAACAAAAAAAATTTAACATTCTACTCTTGATTTAAAAATTCCTCCTCTGAGGTTTGTACTATCTGACTATCACTCTGTACCCTGCCTCCTCATCTGTCACCCACCACCTTCCTGATTAATCCTGTCTTTACTGCACCTGGGCCACAATCTTCCTTTTTTCCCCACATCCCATGATTCTTAATCACTTCATTATCCAAATAATGATGCACTCAATATATACTAGCCTCACAGTTCCTTATACTCAGTTCCACTGACCTTTACTTTTGCTGTGTTTCAGCTACCCACGGACACCTAGCTATCACCTAGAACAGCTCCAAATCAGGAAACTTAACTTCATATTAAGAAAAATACATCAATATTCCACTTATGACAATTTCCCCTCCAGCTTACTGCTACCTTACTTGCTCATGATCTGAGGGGGAGAATATAAAAAGAATCATGATGTATTATGTACATGTACCAACTCCCTATAATGAATGTAAAAATCTAAAAAAAAAAAAAAAACTACTGATAAAAACCTTAAGTTACTGAATGTTTCAAAAAAGAAATCATAAGATCTTCAAGTCTAAAACAACTTATCACCTTGTTTCCTATTTCAGTTAGCATTACCACCATCCTCCTAGTGATCCAAGCTAAAACCTAAGCATTACATTAGATTTCTCAATCTCTCACTTGCACACCTAACCTCAAGGATTTTCTCAAATTCATCTTTTCTCTTCATTTCTAGGATCACTTTAAAAATGTTACTTCAACAATGTATGATTTTTTCGGAGAGTAAGACAAAAATCACCAATTGAATTAATTTCAAAATGTTTATGTATACAAAGACCACCATAATATGGCTTTGTAACTCTACAATTTACCACATACAGCTTAACTGTGGTTCTTTATGGGAACCATTTTTTTTCTTATACTGATTCTTTTGTTTAAGCTGTTTTCTGTTTGAATCACATTTTCTACTCCTCTTTACCCAGTTTTCTCTTTCTGGTTATTTAATATCTGGGTCAGACTCATCTCTTTCCAAAGTCTTTCCCCCAATTCCGAAGCTAGTCTAGGGGTTCTTACTTTGGGGCAATCACAGTATCATATGGACAGTTCTTATTTATTCCAAGATGACCTATTTAAACATCTGACAGCTTCATGAAGAGTTGAAATGTACACTGCCCTGTGTATGGTCAGGTTAGCACAAGAGATAGACACTTAGCAGGTATATAAAGATTAGAATGTGCTAAATTTAAATTGTCAATGAGCTGTCCACACTGCTGCTCTCTCTCATAGTTTAGTATCCCGGACCTACAACTCCAACTCCTTTAAAGTATTCAGAGCCTTTTCTGTATCTATCCAGTTCTGTAGAAGAATGCTATGCAAAAATTTTACCCAGCTTACATAAATGGGAAATACCATTGCACAAACACACCAGAAATTAAAACTTGGCATATATGCTAAAACCTTCAAAAACTAATTTTTACAAATGAAGACATAAGAACAAAGATAACCAATTCTGACTGCTAGTATGTACTTGCCTAAGTCATAACAACAGTAAAACTTTGCTTAGAATTTAAAGGGACCCAAGTACAAGTTCAGTATTTTTATTTATGAGGCCATGGGCTCATGTAATTCTACTCTACAAGGCTGCTTAGGCAGGGGCTTGTAAAGGGAAAATGACTCTTTAAAAAATGTTATCCTATGTACTATCAAGACAAAGTTTTTGTTTTGGTTTTTTAAAAAAGCAAGTAAAAACTAATACTGTTAAATGAGCAACAAAACGTGTTCTTTTTTATAGTAATTTGGGGCCTTCTGCTGGTAGTTAACAATAGAGTGAAGAATATGGTGTAGGAAAGCATTTCCCTTCCCAACCAAATTGCAGTCTGAAGGCATCAAAGTAAGTCTCAATCCTTTCTAGAGTAAAAATTATAAGTTCTTTTATTTGCAGAGCACATTATATTTTAAAACCATTTGATATACATTAGTTCATTTGATAAAATGTTTAGACATTTTTAAAAAGAGAGATCTGAAAAATTTCCCCCAAATAAGATCTCTTTTAGTTCATATAAACAAAAGTTACTCAGAAAGTTTTTTTTTTTTTCTTTCAAGTTCAAAACACAGCACAGAAATGAGGAAGGGAGAGTACTTTTTATTTAAACGGATCAATCTTTGAGGCCAAGGAGCTTCCTTCCTGGAGAAACAAAGTTTGGTCTCTAAGTTCACATTAAGAAACTTCTTTAACTATAGGGGAAATGGGGAAACTAAAGCTCATTCTGAGATGCAATCAGAGACCACAACATATCAGCCAATATTGAAAGGAGCGGAATTAGTGAAGACAAGACTCAGATATCTTAACAGCTGGACATGAATTAGGTAAGTTGGGAGACAGCTGTTTCTTTCAACCTGTAAGCAAATTTGTTCAGGAGAATAGGTTTCCTTGGGAGCACATTAGCTTCCCATTACTGGAAGAGCTGTCCAAATAGGTCCATCAATTATTAGGATATCATCTGGGATTCTCAAAAACACTTTGACATGTTAAGGGAAAGGGGGCGCTGGATGAGTTTAAATTCACTCCTGGTCTGGAGATGCCCTGGGTTCATCCAACTCCTAGAAGCCTCTTTCATAGCTGTGCTCACGTGTCCAGCTCTCTGGGCTCTCGTCACTTTGGAGCCGGTTACTCCCGCCCCAGGCTGAGGTTTGAAACCTGCTCTCCTCGCCCGTTTCGGCTGGGGCTCCACGCAGGGGCAGGTGGCACACGTGAGTTCTCCGCAGTTGACAGCTCTAGGCCCGGGCGTCCGCGACCCCTCGGGCCTCCCCAGTATTGTCACCTTTCGCGTCCGAGCTCGCAAATGACCCAGCGCAGACCCACGCCCCGGGCTGCAGCCGGCCTCCGCCCGCCACCCCGCGCGCCCGAACACGGCCAGCGCGCGCGCTTCTCCCCGACGCCGACCCTCTCCGGGCCCCGGGCTGTTGTCGGCGCGCAGGAGTCCCGGCCGTCCCCGCCGCAGCAGGGCAGTCGGCCGGACCCCGGGCCGGGACGCAGCGCAGGCCGCCGCGGCTCGCAGCCCGGCTGACACGGCCGAGCGCGGGCCGCAGACACGCAGGTCGCCCAGGGCGCGGGCGCAGAGGGCCTCTCGCCGCGGGCCACCCCTTTGGACGCGGGCTAGACGGAAGGCGACGGCCGCGAAGCGCTTACCTGAGGGCGCGGGCGCTCACTCCCCGCCCGCCGCCATGTTTCTGCTGCGCAGGGAGCGAGAGAAGACGCGGGCAGGGGGCGGGCGGCGGCTCCCGAGAGCGGCGAGCGGCAGCGACGGGGGGCTCCACCGAGGAGGCGGTGGCTGTGGCGGCCGAGGGGGCGGGGCTCCCGGCCCCGCCCGGCCCGCGCCTCCCGCCGCGAGGTGGCGCGCGCCACGGCCGTTGGGCCCGCGCGGGCGGAGGGCGGGGCGCGGGGAGGCGCGGCCGTTGGGGGCCGGGGGGTGGGGGGGGGAGGGGCGACTCCGCCTCCCGCCTGCGGTCGGGTTCGCTGCTCTCGCTGAGGTAAAGTGACGTCTGCGCAGAGCTCAGGTTCGAATCCCGCCGCCCGCGTAGTCGGCTCGGCCTCCCCCGCCCGCAGAGTTAAAAGTTGACTCTGAGGTGAGATTGAGCGAGTTACTTGGCCAACTCCTCGCCGCCGACACGGCGCTTAACCTGGCGGCGGGTTGGGGTGAGGAGAAGTCCGTGAGTGTAAGCTGCCACAGCAGCGCGCCGGGGACGAGAGCGCGAAGCGGGTGCCGTGTAGGTTCGGCCTTTCCAGTCCGCCTAGAGCTGGGGTAAGCAAGGCAAGGTGCATGAGGCCGCTCTTACTGGCTCTGCGCTACACGGTACTTTACCATATCGGTTTTTGTAGGGCGGAAACTAAGTCCAGGGAGGTGACGCAGCGCGTTAGAGCTCACGCAGCTAAAATGACCACACGGAGGCGAGCCTTTGCTGGCTCCTTTGGACACTCCAAAGAGGAGCATCCTCAGCCAAGCACGTTCGAGTTGGCTTGTGGTCTGCGGAGGAAGCTGCTTCCGACAGAGGGGGAAGATGAGTGCAAAGGCTTCAAGGTGAGGCGAGGTGTGGCAAGAGCGGGTGGCCTGAGGGACTGGTGTGGTGGGAGAGGAAAAGGAATCCAGAATGGGGAAGCAGATACTTGCAGCCCAGATAGAGTTCCAGGTTTATTTTGTAGGTCAGTGTTTTCCAAAGTGTGGTCCTGGGACCCCTGGGTGTCTGTGAGATCCTTTGAAAGAGCTAATCATATATTTTACATTTTTAAATAGTTGGAAGAAAAATCCAAAGAAAAATAATCGTTCATGGCATAGGGGAATTGTATGGCAAAGTTTAAAGTAAAGTTAGTTAGGCTTTCTCGCCTCCTTTGTGTTGTACCTCGATGGAGCATATGGCCTGCAAAGCCTAATATTTCTTACCTAACCCCCTACAAAAAAAGTCCAACCCTTAATCTTGAGCTATATGTAATAACATGAAAATATCTCAGGGCCGGGGATTTAGCTCAGTGGTTTCGGTGCCTGCCTTGCGAGTGCAAAGGCCCGGGTTCCATCCCGGGTAATCACATACAACAATGCTGGGCGTGGAGACTCAGGCCCACCAGCAATCTGTACCACATACCATACGCTGAGCGTGGTGGCTCACACCTGTAACTCTAGCACTTGGGAGGCGGAGGCAAGAGGATTGCTGTGAGTTCAAGGCTGAGCTCAGGACCAGCCTAAACTACAAAAGTGAGACCTTGTCTCAAAAAAACAAAAACAAAACAAAAAAAACCCACAACCAACCAAAACAAAGCAATACAACAACAACAAAAATGAAAATTATCTCAGAAACAGTACTAAACAACAACAAAATTAACCAATGTGATACCACTTAATAAGTTTTAAAATACAACAATGCCAGTTTTGTTGAGGGACACACACACACAACTGGTAAAAGTAAAGATAAGAGTGAAGATCTGGGGATGTAGTTTAATGTAAATCATTTGCCTAATATGTGGAAGGCCTTCAATTCAATCCCCAGCACTCCCCCCCCCCCCCCCCC